>ML342596.1:0-64649 GCA_005239505.1 Nicotiana paniculata
GACCTAAAAAAAAAAATATTTACACTAAAATATTCGGTGTGGTAAAAAATTAGTTGTTCACAGGTTTCCCCCAAGTTGCTCCACCACATATGGAGTCTTAGAGGGATTTCCTCGACTGCTTTGAAGGGGATGTTTTCAAATGTATTCATCCTGCACGTTCATTTTTTGATTAAGACCACAGAAAAAGTTTCGAGAAGTGTCATTTTGGAAAAGGGTTTCGTAATAAAGAAAAATGGACCACCCTTGCGAATACGGCCTTTTAAGGCTGTGTTCGCGAATTGGGTCAAAATTTAAAGGCAAAACACAGGCGACCACTTTTGCAAAACGACCTTCCGGCGCCCCACATGGGCGATCAGGCTATAATGGAGTCACCTAATTTTATCTAGGGCTATATCCTTTTGATTTTGAAAAATGGAGTTGGACCCGATGAGGGTTGCCTACGTATCCCACACCCGTGAGAATCAAACAAAGTGTAGTTCGGGAAAATCCTGACTGATTAAAAATGTACACCCACTCATTTTGTTTATATATTTTTTTTTCCAGAAATTTTGGCGGAGTTTTGGGGTAAATACGAGGATTTCAAAACAGGGTGAATTCTCTATTCTACCTCACTCTTGGTTTTTCTGTTCATTTTTTTTGGTTTAGCCGGTCAATACACAAGCTGAATAAATGCATACGTAACAAGTAAGATGCATCAGTGTAGTCTTTCATTTCGGGTACACTTGTCCTAGACGGACTCAACCCCTATGTTGAGTCCCCTAAGTCAAATGCACATGATGCAAATAAGCGTTCCTACTAGGGATCCGGCATGAGGTTTTGTTATTCTAGGTTTAAACCTGGGGTTTTGTTCTAGACCAGGCTTACCCGAGCGGACAGCTCAAGCCGAGGTCGGGGCAGCGTACCGGGAATACAGAAGCTTCNCATAGAAAAGAGGGTTTCGGCACACTTTATATACATTTCAGATAATATCAAAGCGGTAAAAAGCGGCATTTAGCAAATTAGGTTCAAACATGTAAAATCAGATAATAAAGCCAAATATAACAGTTATTCTAAGCTCGAATTCTGAACCCTGAACCAGAGATTCTGGGTTCGATCCCCAGTAGAGTCGCCAGAGTTGTCACACCTCCTTTTTCACTACCTCGGATTAATGAAAGGGTAATAAGGGAGTTTTTCCAATAAAGTGACACTATTCAATTTTTGGATTATTTATTGGTTTCAGAGTCTCCACCCGGATTTTTTACGGTGTTCCGGGACACCATTTATTTATTGAAATCCCAAACCGAGGAAATTTTGACTCTGTTTAAAATGTCTGCGACCAAAAATCCGAGTAAGGAATTCTATTAACACGGGAGAAGGTGTTAGGCATTCCCGAGTTTCGTGGTTCTAGCACGGTCTCTTAACTATTATTATTTGGCCTAAATTGTCTGATTATTTACATATCTTTGCCTATTTAGCACTTTTAATTTTTTAAACCGCTTTTAATGTTTATGGATTATTTTGAAACAAGCCACGATGTCGTGCACTTATTTGGTTTTTGGGACATATTATAACTACACCACATGAAATGCACCCGTAATTACAACATGTGATTTTTATTATAATTTGAAGTTGAAGACGGGGACATGAGTTGTCGCACCCGCATGTAGATTTACGTAGTCAAAACTATGGTCATGACGGTTTTATAATGCCCATTTGCGGCGAGGTTTGAGTTTTCTATTTTTTTGATAGAGCATTTTAGTTTTAAGATCGATTAGGATGTTTGTGGATTTATCTTGGACAAGTTACGATGACGTACACTTGTTGTTTCTGAACACATAGCAAAACGTCACATGAAATGCACCCGTGATTGCTATATGCATTTTTAATTTTTTAGAATTGAGTGTCGAGGGCATGAGTTGCCACTCCCGAGTGTAGTTTGTTGTAATTTTGAGGTAATGATCAATTTCTGTCAAGTTTCAAAGTAAAGGTATGCATTCTACCTAAGGATTACCTAAAATGATATTCACTAGTCTAAAGACAACATGTTTTGGGGTATGGCCATTTTTAGCCCAATTTATCGTTTAACTCTTCAGCCAATCCTAATTGTGACTAATTCAATAAGGGTAAAAACTATACAACTACAAAGAGAATCGTGCCATCATATAGAGGAAGTCGAAATACTGATTTGCAAATCACTTATTTAAAACAGTCAAATGAACACATAGCACCTTGACTGAAATAGTTTTATCAACTTCAAATGACCTAAACTCACACTTCTTGATATACACCTTGAGTTCTAAATATTGCTGTAAATTTGGACTCTTAAGAACACGAGATAAGTCTGATGAGAGATTACTTTGAGTAGCAAGTTCATATTTATATATACTTCAAAAATTCCTTTGATCTAAAAGTAGTCGTTTCCAAAACTTCGATAGGTATTTACGGGGGTCATTTAGACAGGTTGATTTGAACGCAAAATTGTAAGAAAAGATTTAGAAAAGGGTGCCTTTGGATTTTTCCATCAAAATCTGAGTGCTTAAAATATTAATGCCTGAAACTTTATACATAAATCTGAGAATAAACAGCCTTGAGGCTAAGGGCTCTTCGTGTTTTCCAAGCCCTCTGGATTATGCTCAGACCTTGATGGGCCATTATCAATAGTTTGGTCCATCCTAAACTATCCAGAATAGCCATGTTTGAGTCCAGTGTACTCAAAACAAATCTGGAGCTAATTATACACATTTTTTGAAAATTATAGGAACGCATACATACTGAAATAAAGGACTGCTAATATAAATAAATGTAATGTCCAGTCTTATATTACAAATAAATCATATAGAAAGGTTGTGATTACGCTATTACATTGTTCTTAAATTAAATACATAAGTTATAATAATAAGAAGAAAAATAAAAGAAACAAGGTTAGCTGCTGCCCCTGTTCAAGCCAACATATTTCACACTTTAGGATCTGTATACTTCGGCTTTTAGTCCCAACTGGACCATACAGAACTCATGTGCGCTGTAAGAGGCTGAATCTGATCATTACAGGGATCAGATTCAACCCTTTACATGCTGCTCCCCATAGTGATATAAGATATAAGTCGTCCAAACCAACATATATATAAACATCTTATGGGGTGCATTTGAACATTAAAGGGGTCAATTTCACTACCCTTTAATGCTATCTAATGACTCTATTACGACTTCATGGATATGAAATTAATCCCAGAAGCCTTTTGAGAGAATTCTACAATTATAATCACATATAGATGAACAGTCAGATTTTTAACCAGTAATTATAGATTCAGCAGAAGGAAAGGCCATAGGTTTTATGCATTTTTCTTAGATTGAATCTGACTATAAAGGAGAGTCTGATTCAAACTTACAGATGCAATCTTGTTTGCCATTTTTAAGAACCATACCAGTACTTCAAACAATATTCTTTTGAACATTTTGACTATTCTTGGCTTTTTAGAGACTGAATCAGACCATATAAGAGTTCAAATTCTTTACTCCATAGCCTTTTTGACTACATGTTGTATACCCTTTATAGGGTGAATTTCAGCCATTTACACTACTGTTTTGTGCACTATTATGGGGTGAATTTAACCATTGGAAAGTCAAATTCATCTACCCTAGTGCTGATACTAACCTATCTAGAGATTTTCTTGTTGAATCTCTTTATTGACCAAAGAGACTCAATTAAAAAAAAGCATACTTTTATGCACACTTATAGAGAGAGCCTGACCATAGAGAAGGACAGATTCTACACCTCAGTGCAACCTTATTTTTTAAGAACTATGAGTATTTACCATATTTATATACATTTGGCCTGAAATAACATAATATTTCAGCAAGGAGATAGCAACAAAAAAAACAGTATTCATCACATTCAACAGGTTCATTAATATGCTAATAAACATCTATACAGTCACATGTACATAAATCAAGAGAGATAACCTTATTTCATCAATGAAAAACCAATTTAAGCAGGGAGAAGAAGAAGAGGATTCCAATTCTAGAAATTTCATTAAGAAAAGATGAGCTAAATGCATATCTTTTAAGAGAGAAACAAACAAAGAGACTTGACTAAATAAAGGTCAAGTATGAACAGCCAGAAGGAAGAGAGATCAGCAAACAGCAAACAGAAAAAACCCAAAGAAAACCAACCAGACCAGCAAGAATAACCCAGAAATCTTGAGTATGGATGTTTGAAGGAAGAACTTCCAGAAAACCAAAATTTAGCAAAAGGGAAGATAGAAACTGAACTAGGACATCTACTTATGAACTTGTTTTCTAAAAGGGAATCAGATTTTATTCTTCTAATAGGACTCTTCTTTTCAAAACCTTTTAAGTAGAGAACAATATTTCTGTAAAATGGAGAGGATTCTGTATCCCAGCAGCTCAAAAGTGTAAAAATTCTAACCCCACCTCTAAAAAAAGGGTCTACTTATAGGATATTTGGGAATGGGATATTCTTTGAATATTCCCTATCCAATACTGAAAAATAGTACCAAAATAGTACATAGGGCAGCTGTCAACCCTATCTTTGGGACAGCTGCCCCAATTCTAGAACATTCTTACCTATTAAAAGACCCTTTTACCCTTGAAATTCTGATTTCCTAAGTCTACATTACCTATTTTACCCCTTGGAGTCCCTGAATTTACCATTGGGTAATCAAGGTTAAGCTCACTTTGGGTTATTATTTAACTCTAGTTAACTAACACTAGTTAGGCCCTTTAGGTGACAACTAGTTTTTCTTAACTGAGGTTGAGTTAATTAATTAAAGATTAATTGATTAAAATCCTAGAGTTAGCTTTCATACTAACTATCTATGTTTAAGTCATTTAATTATCAGTTTAATTAAACTCAATGGAGATCAGTCAACTCAGTTCTCTTAACTTAGGTTAAATGATCTGTTTTAGTCAATTGACCTCAAACTAATTGTCTTAATCAAATTATTTTTTTTAGTTAATTACTTAAGAGGCTACCTAAGTTAATTTCTAGATTGAATAAGTTGGAACTATTTAAATGTGAGACTAAGTGAATCAATTAATTTTAAACTTAGTTAACTCAAATGCACAATTGAACCTAATTAGTTGTCTTAGATCTATTAACAGAAATAATTAAGTTGTTAGACCTAATTAATTAGGGTGTTTGATCCCTACTGATTTTGGACATGTTTTGAGAATGAGGTTAACTAGGTGTGGTTAATTCTAACTTAGTGAATTATACTTAACCCTTAATGAAATTAGGAGTCTAGTCTCTTTTTGGGAATTTAGGTTAGATAATTAGCTTAATTAGTTAATTAGGTTCTTAGAGTTAGTTTCTAATTATGTGGTTAAATATCCTAGTCTTGATAGCGTGCCTAATCAATGACCAAAGCTCGGGACTCATAGGGGTAATTGACTTGTTAGGATCAGATTTTATTAATAAATAGAAGGTTAGGAGACTAAATACCAAAGAGTCCTAGTCATCTTATATTCATATTAAACTGGACTGATTGACCTAACGAGTTAAGACCCCTAAGCGAACACATAAGATAATCAGTCAATTATCCAGGATATTCAAGAGGATCTGATCAAGAACAAATACATCAAGACCTGAGTTATGTCATTCAAATATCTAAACATGGTTCGATTAATCCAAACATTTATGATTGAACTAACAATACACAAGGTCAATTAACCTAACGTGAGCTAATGATAGGAAATAGATACGCACTGATATAGTGAATAAAATCCTAAGTTAGCTACTATGCAATGAAGTCCATCGAGGTTTTGAATTAATCACATAACTAAACAGAATAAAACTAAAAAATAAAAGACAAAAGGAAAAAGAAACAGTCAGCCAAAAAGGGACAATGAAAACATCGGTTAGGCCATTAATTTGTTCATGATTTTCTTAGTCGCACAATCACTCAGGGACTGGAGAATAATAGCTAGCAAAGAAGAAAACAGAGAGCAAAAAAGAAAGAAAAGAAGTTAACTAAACTGAAATAATCTAAAAATGGTGATTATCAAGAATTTTAGGTTTTAGTAACATGTAAAAACAGTAAATAAGGAAGAAGACTACCCGTTAAAGGGTTTGGCCGGAAACAATGGGAGATCGCCAGACCTTGGCCGGACTCCGGTAGGGTTTGAAAATAACTCAAACCCTCGTGAATCGATTGCTCTAGTTAAGAGCAATTGACCTACGAAGGTTTGATCCATTGATTGTCTCTAATCGCCCGGTGGGGGAAGTTAGGGTTTTTGGATTTCTAGATCTAAGATTGGTCGATTTTGGGCGAGTTTTTGGGCAAACTGGTTGTGGGATGGGATTAAGGGGGAGGTGAGGATTGTCTAGTGAGAAGTTGGGGTTGATCGGAGGTCGTCTGCCACCGGTAGGCGATTTTAGGTGGGCGGAGCAAGGTGGGAATCCTAGGCGGCTATGGTTTTTTAGAAAGAAGAGAGAGAGAGAGACGTACGAAGAGTAAAGGGGGGGGTTAGACTTCTAAGTGAATGGGGGGGGGTAGGGTTTAGTTTGGACATTTATATTGTTTAGGGGGGGGGTGAGTTCCTGGCCGTCCGATCTATTTCGATCAATGGCTAGGATTTAACTCACTAAACCAAACGGGGTCGTTTGGAGGGGTGCTGGGGCAGGCCGGATAAGGGGTTTGGGCCTGGGTTATTTGAGTGTGTAAGGATTAGGTTTGGGCCTGGGTTGTTTCAAGCCCAGGTCCGAAATTGGCTCTTTAAATTAATTAAGCTAATTAAGTTCAAATCTAGTTTAATCCAAAAAATGTAGCAATTAATTCTAAACCTTATTTTTCATCTATTTACATATTAATTAAGAATAAAACAACCAATTTTATATTCCTAATTAAATCTGTGATTTATCGAATAAAAAATGATTAATTTCCTAGTAATTAGTTATTAAAACTATATAACATTAAATAATCATCATTCGTCTATTATTTAATTAATTATAAATAATAATTTCATAATTCCTTGATAATAGTGATGCAAAATTTTAAATTTTTTAAAAGATGAATTATGGATATGCAAAAATGCAAACAATTCACAATTAATTACTGAAAAATCAACAAAATTCATAAAATCAATTGATTTATTGAGATTTTTTATAGGCCGATACGGCGAGTAAAAATCACCTGCTCACACTAACAACGCAAAATCCAAGGGAAAAATGAAAACTGACATCGAAGCTGTTATGAGTGCTCAGGAGACTCAGGGTAAGAAGGTTTAACAAGAGTCTACTGTGGTTGAGGAAAATAGAGTACTGAAACAGAAAATGACTGAAATGTGCCAAGCATGGGACAATGGCCAAGGACCACCTTTCTCTGTTCAGGGTTTCCCAGAATTCACACCCATCTCGACAACTACCATTCCGGTTTCATTGTCTGATCAATCCTATCCACCTGGGTCCAGTCTTTATCCTAGCTGTACGACCACAGATGGAACTCCAGTTGCATGCTCTCAAAGTTTTCCATTGGCAACCAATCAGACAACCGCTGTTGTTATGTTTGTCTTCACTGTCCCACAACCGACGGTGGTGCAGAGGAAACCTCATGAGTCACAATTTGCTACCCAGAAAGAACAATACCACTCTCCTGAGTACCACTCATACCTATTTGATCTTCCTGCAAAGATTGCGAAGCCTTCCCGAAAGATGGAACAGGAAGAAATGACCCAAAGAGTGAAAAGCTTAGAACAACAGTTGAAAAACATGCAAGGGTTGGCTGGTCAGAAGAGGATTGCCTTCAGGGATCTATATATGTTCCCCGATGTTCGTTTGCCACTTGGTTTCAAGGTCCCCAAGTTTGAAAAGTATGATGGATATGGAGACCCCATAGCCCACCTAAAGAGGTATTGCAATCAGCTAAGAGGTGCAGGAAGAAATGAAGAATTGCTAATGACTTATTTTGGGGAAATCCTTATGGGGTTAGCCTCTGAATGGTTTACTGATCAAGACACATCTCGTTGGTATGTCTGGGATGACATGGCCCAGGCCTTTTTCAAATAGTTCCAATACAACATCGACATTGCCCCGGACCGCAATTCCTTTTCAAATCTGAAGAAAAACCAACTAAAAGTTTTAGGGAATATGCCATTAAATGGAGAGAGCGAACAACTAGAGTTAAGACACCCATGGATGAACACGAGCTAATCACTGTCTTCCTTCAGGCTCAAGAGCCAGATTATTTTCAAAACATGATGTCCGCAGTTGGCAATTCCTTTTCGGAAGCAATCAAAATGGGGGAAATGGTTGAGAATGGTCTTAAGACAGGCAAAATTATAAGTCAAGCAGTTCTCAAAGCCGCAACTCAGGCTGTCAATATTGAATCTGGTAATTTTAGTGACACGAATGAGATTGATGAAGAAATCATGATGACATCAAGGTCGAGAAGAGGTGCTAGGATAGCATCTCGAAGGTATGACCAGTATCGTCTGATTTCTGATGATTCCCCCGAGCACTACTATCCACCTCAGAACCCACAATACCCTTTTGCTCAACCTCAATATGTTGCCCAACCACTAAGACACCCTAGAAGGCGAGCACCAGCACCCCAAAGTCTCTATCAGTCTCCACCAAATTTTCAAGTTCCCTATAACCCGCATCAAGCAAGGGATATAGAAGGGAACAAAGGTTGAAAGATAATTTTACACCAATAGGAGAGTCTTATGCAAGCTTGTTTGAGAAATTAAAGCATTATGACATGATTGCACCTATTACTCCAAATCATGTGGACCCACGTGCAAGAAGTTTTAACCCTTCTAAAAGGTGTGAATACCATTCAAATGCCCAGGGGCACAATGTTGAAAGCTGCCGGGATTTGAAAAGAGAAATAGAAAGCATGATCCAGGAAAATCTGATTGTGATCATAGATAGTGACACCCAGAATATCACGCAGATCCATTTACCTACACATGATGATGCACACTTTGTGGAGATGATGCGTGGTGACAGGGAGTATGAGAATCCTCTCGGGAACTCGCTGACTGAAGTTAATGATTTTGAAATTGGAGAAAGCTCTGCTGATTGTGATGAGAAAATTTGTGGCTAAATATCAAACTTAGCAATTGAAAAGTCATTCCCTCCTTATTAGGAAGGAATAATGGTAGCTTGTTTTGATGTTTTTTCTATTATCTGGGCTATTTCAGGGTTGTGATCCAAATTTTATTTGTTTTATTGAGTCAAACCCTTCTATCTCTCTTTTCTGTTTGTGTGAGTCTTGTCTGTCTGTTTTATTGCTATTTTTATTATCCGGGTTATTCTAGGGTTGTAACTCGGATTTAGGTTGTTTGTCTTGCTGTTAAGCCCTTCCATCCTTTACTCAATGAAATACAATTTGTCCTTTTATGTCATTTCATGCTTAGTTCCTTTCTCGCTAGTTTTAGTGATATGACATGCATGCGGAAATTTTGGCCAGATCTTAAAAAACTGATTTAGTCTTGAATGAGATAAGTGAGAAAGAGACACTTTTGAGGATGAATAAATATTTGAGATACTTTGGAACTAAGGTCGAGTAAATTTCACCTTCAAANAAAAAAGATAATATGTTTTAGCGTTCTCGAGGCTGAGAGGCCCTTTTTCTGCTACCCAGACACTTTATACCCTTTGTTACCCCTATTGAACCTGTGTTATTTTATTTGCCCACTTTATCTTGGAATCAAGTTAGAGTCAAAAGTCCAAAAAAAAGAAGAGAGAAAATGAAAAAGAAAGAAAGTCAAAATGAATAAAATGTATGCCCCAAGAGTACAAACTGGGGCAACTCTTAGAAAGTTCAAATGAAAAAAAAAGAGAGAGAAGAAAAGAACAGTCAAAGTCCATGCCCTCAGAAAATAAAAGTTGGGGTAATTTGTTTTGAAAAAAGGAGAAAGAAAGGAAAAAAAACATGAGAAAAGAAAAAAAGATAAAAAATAGTTAGGTCAGATGTTTGAACTACGTTAGACCTGATTCCTAAAAAAGAGGATACGTAGTCAGCCTTACACGGTTCGGTCCAACCAAATAAGAATTCAAAAGAAAAAGAAAAAAAAATCCAGAAAAATCCCTAGTAGCTAAAACTGGGGCAGAAATTTTACTTCCCTTTTAAAAGAGTCGATTCCGAGAGTTGTAAGTTTATAACCCCTCCTTTTGAGTCTACTTTAATCCCTCATGCCAAACTTCCTTTCCATACCTATCCAAATAAAGACCTCCCGATATGCCTTCAAAAATGTCAATTGAAGTATGCAATAAGCAACGGTTGTCACGCGACATAAAACACTGTCAAGGTGCTCATCCAAGAAAGCATCAGAAAAGAAAAAATAAAGAAGAAGAATGAGAGAGTCTTACTAGTGAAAACTCTCACGGGCACTGTAAGGCGATGATAAGTAGACAAAAATAAATGAGAGAGACTTGCTAGTGAAAACCCTTCGGGGAACCACTAGTCGAAAGTGAGTCGTGAAGCTGATGCTAAGAATTGGGGTAAACAAGACTGACTTCAAAGGTCAAAAGAATGGTAAAAAAAAAGATTAGATCAGTTTGATAGATCAGGCCATTAAGTCCGAAATGCATGTCATGATCACTAAGGCTAGTTACCGCAAAAGAAAGAAAAAAACTCTCTTCCTTCTGTCCTTCTGATAGGGGCATTGATTTTTGATACTTGATTCTTTGAATCATTGTGTCCTTCACTCTGAGTCAGTCCTTGTCAAAACAAGCAAGAAAATATTTCAAAATCTGCTATCAGCTTTTCAGTTGCACAAAAGTGATTTTGACCAGCAATTCAATGTTACAGTCAATATGCATTGAGGATTCATGCAGAGGCTTCCCCCCAAAATACCCTTGTCAGCCTACTTGGATCAAGCGAAGATAACTGGTGATTCCTTCTGACAGTCAAATTGCTCCAAAAGGCAAGAAGCCATTCAAGATATTAGAAAAGGTCGCCTAAGCAAAGATCTCCTGTTGGGATAAGTCTGACTGAGCCACAAGTACAAATGGTACTGGATGTGAAACAATCAGGGTTGATGCAGAGCAAAAAAGTCTCTTGAAACTGACTCAGGCTGATTGAGCAAAAGCCAAGCTGCCCAGGACTCAAGGCCACAAACTGACCACCACTTTTAAAACTGACAAAATTTTCTTTGTTTGAAACAGGAACAAAGCAGTACAAGGAAAGTGGTTCAAAAAAAAAGTAAGAGAAGAAAGAGCCGACAAAGGGAAGTTTCTCAAATATTTACCTTTATTTGTTTTGCTAGTATGCACAAATGTTGCCATTGCTCTTCACATTTTTCCTCCTAGGATAAAAAAGTCCTAGTCTGATGGATTTTCCTCCAATAAAAATCTTAGTCTGATGAATTTTTTTCTCCTAAGATGGAAGACCTAGTCTGATGAACTTTCTCCTAGGATCAAAATCTTAGTCTGATGAATCTTTCTCCTAAGATAACAAAAAAGGGACCTAGTCTGATGAATTTTCTCCTAGGATTAAAATCTTAGTCTGATGAATCTTTCTCCTAAGATAGAAGATCTAGTCTGATGAACTTTCTCCTAGGACAGAAATCTTAGTCTGACGAATCTTTCTCCTAAGATAGCCCAACAAAAAAAGAGACCTAATCTGATAAACTTTCTCCTAGGATCGAAATCTTAGTCTAATGAATCTTTCTCCTAAGATAGCCCAACAAAAAAAGAGACCTAATCTGATAAACTTTCTCCTAGGATCGAAATCTTAGTCTAATGAATCTTTCTCCTAAGATAGAAAACCTAGTCTGATGTACTTTCTCCTAGGATAGAAATCTTAGTCTGATGAATCTTTCTCCTAAGATAACACAACAAAAAAAAGGAGACCTAGTCTGATGAACTTTCTCCTAGGATCGAGATCTTAGTCTAATGAATCTTTCTCCTAAGATAGGAAATCTAGTCTGATGAACTTTCTCCTAGGACAGAAATCTTAGTCTGATGAATCTTTCTCCTAAGATACCCAAAAAAAAGAGACCTAGTCTGATGAACTTTCTCCTAGGATCGAAATCTTAGTCCGATGAATTTTTACCCTAAGATAGAAGACCTAATATGATGAACTTTCTCCTAGGATAGAAATCTTAGTCTGATGAATCTTTCTCCTAAGATAATAAAAAAGAGACATAGTCTGATGAACTTTCTCCTAGGATAAAATCTTAGTCTGATGAATCTTTCTCCTAAGATAATAAAAAACCCTAGTCTGATAAATCTTTCTCCTAGGATAAATGTCTTAGTCTGATGAATCTCTCCTAAGATAAAGAAAACCTAGTCTGATGAATCTTTCTTCTAGGATAAACGTCTTAGTCTGATGAATCTTTCTCCTAAGATACCAAAAAAAAAAAATAACAAAAAAAAAAAAATCCTTCTTGATTCATTTTAGCATAGACAAACAATTCAGTAGTCTTATTTTCCAACATAGGGTCTCCATTCCCTAGTTAATTTTATTTTTAGACATAGGGTCTCCACTCCCTAGTCGCTTTTCCAACATAGGGTCTCCACTCCCTAGTTGATTTTAGACATAGGGTCTCCACTCCCTAGTCGCTTTTCTAACATAGGGCCTCCATTCCCTAGTTGATTTTATTTTTAGACATAGGGTCTCCACTCCCTAGTCGCTTTTCCAACATAGGATCTCCAATCCCTAGTTGATTTTACTTTTAGGCATAGGGTCTCCACTCCCTAGTCTTCTTTCCAACATAGGGTCTCCAATCCCTAGTTGATTTTATTTTTAGACATAGGATCTCCACTCGCTAGTCTCTTTTCCAACATAGGGTCTCCATTCCCTAGCCTGATGCCGACATAACTCGATGCCAACATAGTTTTCCATTCCCTAGTTGATGCCGGGATAACCCGATGAATCTCATTTCCAGACACCGGCATAACCCGGTGATCTTTCCTGACAACAACATAACCTGTTGACCTTTCTAGACACCGGCATAACCTGGTGATCTTTCTGACAACAATATAACCTGTTGATCACCTCCTGACACTGGCATAACCCAGTGATCTCTTTTCCCCAAGCAACGACATAACCTGTTGACCTTTCTAGACACCGACATAACCTGGTGATCTTTTCTGAAAATAGCATAACCTGTTGATCATTCCCTGACACTGGCATAACCCAGTAATCTATTTGCCCCCGGACAACGGCATAACCCTTTTGATCCTCCCCAGACACCGGCATAACCTGGTGATCTTTTCTTAACGACAGCATAACCTGTCAATTCTCTTCCAACATAGGGTCTCCAACCCTAGTTGATTTTAACTTTGGGCATAGGGTATCCTCTCTCTAGTCTACAATAAATTCGGGTGCACTGTTCCCGGCTTTTCACCGCCTTCAATAATAAAGTAGTATAGATTTCCTTACAATAACTCACGAAATTTTCCTAGTGAAAATGGGCAATTTCGTTCGTTTGCTTTTTGATTTTGTGCAGATTGCATTTTTAGGACAATGGATTCTAGATGACCAAAAGAAGACGTCTCAATTCAGAATAGAAGAAAAGAAGAAAAGAAAAGAGTTGAACCCCAAAGTATAGAAGCGGAAAATATGTGGACTGCTCGAGACAGATTGAAGTCACAAGATATGCATGTCCATTCTTGATCCGAAAAAGCTGTAGAAGAATGAACTAGCACCTGCAGCCAACAAACATCAAGATTCAGATTAGAGTCTGCATGAAGAACTAACCAAGAGTCAAGACCAAGCTTCAGAAGACCCGTAGATAGGAATCTTGTAACTCGTAGCTGATAGGCATAATTAGTATTTTCATTTGGATTTTGATGTAATAGCAAGACCATGAACTGGAGCCTCGGACGAAACCTTGCTCGGCTCTCGAACTCATCACTCTATCACTCCAAAACTTCCAGAACTACACCGACCCGATTCCTTTATAGCCGAGGATATGTAGGCAACCTCCGAAGCAAGGTTCGGTCAAACCTTTTTCAAAATGCTTCCAAATGGAGTACCAAACGGGCAAATGGGCTAGCCAAGAAATAGATTTAAATTAAAATTGAGTCTCAAATGGCTAATTTTGTAAAAGAAAGAAAATAAAAATGGGTTGCTAAGCTAAATCGGATTGGGCCAGTGTTGCAAGCCCAACTATCCCACAAACTCAAATTCCTCCCAAATTATCCAAGCCCATACCATCCTATCCCACTACCCAAATACCCATTCCCCACCAAACAACCCCTAACCTCATTTTAGACCTAAAAAAAATCAGACCTAGAGAGACCTAATCCCCAAGACCCCTGCTGCACCATTTTTTTCATCTTCTTCCTCACTCTTCTTCAACATAGCAGCTTCCCAACGCCCAGAATTCCTCCGGACCTGAAAAAAATTAGAAAAAAAAGAGGACCCTTCCCCTAAGACAAGAACGGCGCACCCCCCCTCCTCTTTTCTTTCCTCTTCATCTTCCTCACCCTCCATCTACACACATAAATTCTTTCTCCCTCTTTTTTCAAAATCACAACCTCAAACCACCATTTCCTCCATCTCCCTAACCAACGGCGCTAGAAGAACAAGAATGGACAAAAAAAATATTTTAAGTTATTTTCATTTCGGATTTTCTGCTTCAAAGATAGAGTTCCTTTGAGGCGTTGAAGTTTGAAGCGAGTTTGCCGTCGAGGTTCAAAGTCTCAGTTTTGATTCATGTTTGCTGGAAATGAGTGGCCATTTTCAAGCTCTGTCGCTGTCTTCATCTTAGTCAGGTTCTGTTTTCAAGCTCCGTCTATGTTTGCTGGAAAGATAGAGTTTGTTGATTCCACGTAGCTAAGTTCTATACCAGTTCTTCTTCACCTTCATTTGGTTCAATTTTTGCTTGTTTCGCTACTGTCCAGGTGTTTTGCCTTCGAATCTGTATCTCTGCACTCCCTGTGTTTTTAAAGAAACTGCTTAAGCTACTTGTTTCTCATTGACTGTTTCAATACCTACTGCTAATTGAACACTTTATGCAAAATGATGGTTCATGTTCGAAGTGTGTTGAGGTCGACTAAATCGGTGATACAACTTTGTAAATAATGGATGTAATTGACGGAATGGAATAGTTCGTAAGTGTAATTGGTTCAGCTCAATCCAGTCATGAGCTTCTTCGTGTTCCGATTAGATATAATTTGGTATGGTATTTGATTTACTTAGTCTTTACTTTACTCCTTGGGTGTTTCGCACACTTCGGTACCTCTCTTGCAAGTCATGTAAACTTCAGTAGCAGAACACCTGGACAGAAGTGTCACCTAAGTGACATGAAACACCCAATTTACATATGCAAATAGCGGCAGGGAGTGTGCATCAAACATGTCTTCAGAAATATTATTTCCAGTACAATCCAAAAGAAACATAATGGTCTTGTTTCCTATCTCCCATTGAATATTCCTCTATATTCTCCAACTTGAAGTAACATTTCAATAGTTTAACTGGTTTACAAGTTAATGATACAACAACACAAACAATGAATAATTTACATAGAGTTATTTGGTGTAATAGAACTATATTATGGGTTTGCCCATCTTGAGTAAAGGCTGTTGTAGTAAAATACAATCATGTGCTCTTGCTAATTAATGACGAACTATTCAACTTGATTTTTTGTTGGATTTATATTCTTCCCTGACGGTCAAACGCTTCCTTGGCCAAATCGTTCTGAATAATCAATTTTGAACACCGTAGTTTGTTTTAGGCGTGATTCATAATAAATCATCACAGCTATGGGTACGGTTCCCGTGGCATAGTCGTGAAACGTAATCTCCAATTCGGATGTGCATTTCATGTGACCCGACCATAACTTCTAATAATTAATTAAAAAAAATATGTCGTAAATCGCGGCTGCATTTCATGTGGCGCGGTTATAATGTGTAAAAAAATGACAAGTGCATGCCATTGTGATTTGTTTCAGAATAATCCATAAATATTAAAAGCGGCTAAAAAGTGAAAAAGGCTTAAAATCACAATAGGTTCAGAATATGTAAAATAATCAGATAATTAGGCCAAATATCAATAGTTAAGCGACCGTGCTAGAACCACGGAATTCGGGAGTGCCTAACACCTTCTCCCGAGTTAACAGAATTCCTTACCCAAATTTCTGATTCGCAGACATTTTAAACAGAGTCAAAATTTCCTCGGTTTGGGATTTCAATAAATAAATGGTGTCCCGGAACACCGTAAAAAATTCGGGTGGCGACTATAAAACTAAAATAAATCCCAAATCCGAATAATGTCACTTAAAGTGGAAAAACTCCCTTATTACCCTTCATTAATCCGGGGGTAGTGAAAAAGGAGGTGTGACAATAATAACAGTAGACTAGGTTTTTTTTCCATGTGGGAGTGCTGTAAATGTACCTTAGCACCATCATTTATATAAAGAGATCTTTCGTTTTGTCTTTGTCTCTGCTTTAGTGTTTTGAATTTTGATGCTTGCCGTGGAGGTATTATATGCTTGATTTTGCCTCATTGAGGTCTTTCAATTAGTCCCCGAGTGAGATGAACTCGGCCTTCATATCGAGGGTATGCCCTCTTCAGGGGTCTTATAAGTTTGATATTATGAACTTGGCCTTGATATCGGGGTTGTGCCCTTTTAAGGTTTTACAAGTGTGGTGTTGCCTCATTAAGGTCTTACAAATTGGCCCTTAGGCTATTTAGCTCGGCCCTGAGGCTCTTTAGGTTAAGTTGATGCGACCTCTAGTACGACTATAGTTTCCCCTCATTTTGGCTAAAGACTTTTGAAGTTTTGATTATGTCTTGGCATGTTTTGTGTTCGTCTGACTCTTCGACGGCTCTAACGAGAACCTCGATTATGAGTCGATATGTGACGACCATTGTGTTCCTAGGAGGTTTACTCGGAGGTTGATTTTTCGAAGCCTTTTGAAGGCTGATTGTTTCGAAGCCTTTTCGTTGTTCGGAGTTGATAGTATCGAAGTTGCTTTGCTTATGTCGAGGGTATCCTAATTAACTGGTTCTTTTCGAAGTATTTTCGAAGTATTTGAAGGCCTGTAGTTTTATGGAGGTGGTCGGACATCTCCGAGCCGCGTTAATTTGGTCGAAGCCTTTTAATATGATCGTAGTATTTATGTTTAGTCGTAGCCTTTTAGTCCCTGGGTGAGATAGTGTTACACCCCATAATATTACGTTGATGTTACATCCTGCAGTATTATATTATGATGATGTTATGCTTCGCAATATTAAATTACGACGATATTGCACCCTGTGGTATTGTACGTTGAATTGGTCGTAAGGAAATTGGCATCAGTCCAAGGAAAAGACTATTTGGAAATTATAAGGATTATGCTATTTCAAACAAGTGATAAGTAAATTCGTGAAGGTGAGAGGGGGAGAAAGTCAAAGAAAATGAATTTTCGTCCAAGTTTGGTATGTAAGGATAAAATATGGCCCGAGCAAAAATACTCGGTATTTATGGACTAGTGATGTACGGGGTACCACATGACCATGATGTAAGGTGTATAAGATATGTTAAAAGTGAGTATTATTCTAAGTAATTTGAGATAATTTTTAATTACATAGGTAGTTGGTTAATTATCATGTAACGGGTCATTACCTAGTTAATCAACAAGTTGAGGGATAAGATTAACCCCCGCCCCCCAAACCAAAACGTGGCAGCCCGTGAAGTGGTCAAAAAGACACTAGGTGACTCATATAGTACATGTAAAAAGTGTCACCTTATTAGAGTACTAGTCATGAATCATGAGAGTTAAATTCTTGGATTCATCACCAACCTTGTTTGTTTATATTGATCTCTAACTTTGATATGACCATCAGTGCATGTATTCAAAAACTTTTCAAAACTTAGAATTCTCTCTAATTACAAAGTTTCCTAACATTTTCGACGAGAGTTCCTACAGAATCCTCAACCAAATTCATATGTGATTTCTTACACTACAAATTCCTACGAGATTTCTTCAACTAATGAGTTTTTTTAGCACATTAGTCATGTGAGATTTTATGATTTTAAGGGAGTACGGTGCAACCTTTTTCAAAAATATCGTACGGATTTGTCCCTATTCCAGGAATGTTAGGGCTATCCCTTCTTTCTTTTGGCATGGTCCAAATTATACTGAAGAAACGAGTAAATACACAGTTTCTATAAATTACTCTATTCATGGCAATAGTAGGGGTGTCTATATTCTTGATTCCCCATGAGAATTATTATTATCTTCTGTTCATGGGTCTCGAAAATACGTATGATAGTAAAGTTTATTTCATGATATTAATCAGAGGCATAATGGCCTTATGACGTACCGAGAGATTTTATTGACGTATTTCATTTGCATTTCATGAATTTACATATGCACATTGACCCATGACCAGATGGAGTTATATACGCGTATATATCTAAATATATGTATATGGGATACGGGAAAAGGTTACGGTGTTATATACGCACCACCACCTGATCAGCTGGTATATGATGATAATATTGCCCACAGTGGCTGAAATATGGTTCAAACGGCGTCATATACGCGTATATATGTATGTATATATATATATATATGTATATATGTATATATATATATATATGGGATATGGGAAAGGTTATGGCGTTATATACGCACCACCACCTGATCAACTGGTATACGATGATGATTTGTCCCAAAGTGACCTATATGATATGATGGGATGCCCTGAGAGGCTGATGATGTTATGGAACATGTACCTATGCACGACATGACATTCATACGCATATGCATGACGCTAAAAGTAATTAATAATTTACAAATTTATTCAGACTTACAGGTTGAGTCATGTACTCTATATGTCATCCATGTCTCTTATGTATTTTATTTATGTGCCTTACATACTCGGTATATTATTTGTACTGACGTCTCTTTTTTCCTGGGGACGCTGCGTTTCATGCCCGCAGGTCCCAATTGACAGGTAGAGAGCCCTCCAAGTAGGCTATCAGCTCAGCGGAAGATGTTGGTGCACTCCATTTTCTTCGGAGTTGCTTGTTTGGTTAGTATGATTTAGACGTGTATTGTTTGGTATGGCGGGACTCTGTCCCGACTTTTACGATATTTATGTACTCTTAGAGGCTTGTAGACATATGCCGTATACGTGGAAGATTGTCCGGCCTTATCGGCCTATGTTTTGAGTTTATAAATGATTATGTTGGCATATTAGGCCCATATGTCACTGTATATGATGATGTAATAAGAATGATACATTACGTTGGTACTCGGTCGAGTAAGGTACCGGGTGCCCATCGCGGCCCATCGGTTTGGGTCGTGACAGATAGCCTCGGCGTCTATCGAGGCTATGCCTTGAAAGTTCGAATATATATCCTCGGGCTTAATATCGGGGTATGCCTTTTTCTAAGGTCTTACTATTTTGAGTATGCCTTGTTGAGGCCTTACAGGTTTGATGTTGCCTCGCCAAGGGCTTACTAGTTTGATGTATGCCTTGTTGAGGTCTTATAAACTTGATTGCCTTATGGAGGGCTTACTAGTTTGAAGTTGCCTCGTTGAGGTCTTACGAATTCGAGTTTTTTGATGGCTCGATGAGCTAATTGTTGATGAAAGTCCCCAAGTGTTCGGGATTATTTTTCCTTGGAGCCGTTTCTTGTAAAAATAGCAAACTTCTTTGAGGTATGAATAATTTCAATGATAAAAGATACTCCTTTGATTACTTTATACAAGTGTACATGTTTTCGCCATCGAGACTTCTATTATTCTACGCGGACACGGTTCATTCGACTGTTTGGCCCGATACAACATTCTCTTGTCGAGACCCTCTTCGGCATATTTTGATTTCTTTGAGGAGGTGACCTCCCGGGGGGTGGTCCCCCAGTATTTGAGGTTGATTTGAGAAGAATCCTTGAATACTTGTTGAGTTCTCCCTAGGTAGCATATAGATGTTGCCTCGTTAAAAACCTCATCGGTAAAACCCGTTTGGGATAAAACCCGATCTGAGGGAAAAATATCACAACGTGTGCTTTAAAACCCAAGGTCTTCGAGCTGGAGGGTGTGTCGATTCCTTTCGATCGAACGCCGATGATGGGTTAGTATAAAACATAAATGAAAAGAGGGGGTGTTATACCTTAGCAGTGATAACATTTGAACCTTGGTATGTTTAAATTGCTTGTTCCGAGGACGTGCTACAGTCCTTTATTTACTCAATTGGGTGTAGTTGAGGATGCAGGTTGCGGCCGCTACTTGGCTGTTTGTTTGTCCTTTGGCTCCTTCGATGTAGAAGGTGTATACGGTAAAATCGAGGAAGGCCAATTTTAAGGCTTCTACAGCGTTCCGAGCCTCGACCTCGATTGTATCAGAGCAGAATCCGAAGTTCAACTCGAGGTGCATTCCTCGAGGAAGTATTCCGAGGGATCGATATACCTCGAGGCAAGGTAAATATCGAAGACCGTCATAAAAAGGCGGGAAATTCCAAAGGACACGTGGTTATAGCTGACAACGCCTGCAAAGATAGTACAAGTCCGCATCAGACCATTAAACAGCTGTGTATTTCGTTGTAATAATTATACATGTACCATGTTGGGATTCCCCCTCCTAGATAAAGAGGACCCTTGTCATTTTGTAACGTGGAGGATATTGAACAGAAGAATGAGAACATTCTCTGCTCTCTCTAACTTAAACATACTCTACAATTGCTCCATTAATTTATTGCTTCCAATTATCGTGTTTCATTTATTGTTCTTCATTTATTGCTCATTATTTATCATAAAGAGGCTATCCTTGAGGCCCTGTACACTATTATTCTCCCATCGATCACCCCCGGTCAAGCACACTAGCTTAACCTCGAGGCCCAGTTTCGGCCAGCTAGAGACCTCGTCTCAAGTCTGTTTGGTTTGCAAAACACCATTTCCCTTTGCTATTATCTCATTTTTCTAGATCGCACTTAGAATCTAATGCCTAACAACTAGTATTAAAATAAATCACATATTTTTAGAACCACAAAATCAGATATAATTGTAATTACCATTTTCAAGGTAAATAGAAGTCATAGATGCTAGTGCCACATCATGTACCGCGAACATCTTTCTCGCGGCATGCTGCTTTTCGTATACTATTTTTACTCCTTCCTTTGTTGGAAACTTCATCATTTGATGAAGGGTTAACGGCATCGCTCTTATACTGTGTATCCATGGCCTACTGAGTAAGGAATTGTATCTCATGTCACCTTCGATGACGTGAAACTTGGTGTCTTGAATCGTACCAGCCATGTTGACTGGGAGGATGATTTCCCCTCTGGTAATTTCGCTCGCCATATTGAATCCATTGAGGACTCGAGAGGCGGGACGATATAATCGAGCAGTCTGAGCTGCTCTACCACCCTCGACCTGATTATGTTGGCCGAGCTACCTGGGTCCACGAGCACACGTTTAATTTGAAATTTATTCAAAAGAAAAGAAATTACTAGTGCGTCATTATGAGGCTGAGACAAGGTTTCGAAGTCCTCTTTGCTGAATGAAAGAGCATCTTCCGGTATTGTAGCTTCGAGATCATTTTCCCTGGTGATGGATATTTTTGTTCGCTTGAAAATGGGTCCCCGTGGGACGTCGACTCCTCTGATGATCATGTGAATGTTATTTTGTGGCTCTTCTGGTTCATTTTTCCTGTTGGCATCTCTTTCTCAAAAGTGATTTTTGGCCCGATCGCTCAGAAACTCCCGAAGGTACCCTTTGTTGAACAATCGGGATACCTCTTCTCGAAGCTATCTGCAGTCCTTGGTTCTGTGCCCATGAGTGCCATGGTATTTACACATTAGGTTGGGGTTCCTTTGGGAAGGATTTGACTGTATGGGCTTGGGCCACCTAGTGTCCCCAATCTTGCTCATGGATGACACGATGCCTGAAGCATCAACGTTGAAGTTGTACTCGTTCAATCGAGGTGCATCATCCACCCGCCTCGAATTCCTATTGAACCCTTCTTTGTTGATGAGTCCGTGGGGACCTTGGCCTCGATCGATCCTTCGATCGATCGGGGTATGTTGCGCCTTGAGGCATATCTTCGATCTTCTACATACGGTTGGTATCTTTCTTTGTTTGGTATTGATTCTCTTTCTGTAAACCTAGACTCATTTACCAAGATCTTGCTTAGGTATACCAATCCCGAGGGGGCTCCTAATTGGTCATCCTCGACCCTGATCTTTGATTGATATCTGTTGTGTCTCCATTCGTTCCATCTGAAAGCGGGATACGAACTCCCTTAACATCTCGTTCTCCCTCTGTTTAATTTTGAAGACATCAGACTTCCTTGTAGCGACCTTAATGGCACCAGCATGCGCTCTCACAAAGGAGTCTGCCAACATGGCAAATGAATCCATTGAGTTTGGGGGTAGGTTATGATACCACATCATGGCCCCCTTCTACAACGTTTCTCCAAATTTTTGTAGCAAGACGGATTCAATCTCGTCATCCATTAGATAATTTCCTTTATAGCAGAAGTGTAAGCAGTGATGTGATCATTGGGTTCCAAGGTCCCTTTATACTTTGGGTATCGGTCATTCTGAACTTCTTTGGAATGGGCTTCGGAGCCGCACTCGATGGGAATGGTTTCTACACGAACTTATTTGAATCTACACCCTTCAGAATCGGAGGTGCGCCCAGAATCTGATCGACCCTTGAGATATAGGTCTCCACTTTTTTATCGTTAGCTTCTATATTTATTTCTCCCGATTCAATCCTCTTAGTGAGGTCCTCGAGCATCTTCACTATGGTGGGGTTTGCTCCTGACCCGTTATTACTCGATCTTTCTGGTGCTTGCTTGATTCGAGGAGCCGTTTCCGGCCCCTCCGTCCTCGGGGTATTTTGCTGAAGCTGCTGTTTAACCAAAGAATTGGATTCTTTTTCCAAAGCAATTTTAAGAAAAACTCGGGTTTCTGATAACCAAAGAATAATATTATAATGGTAGGTCAACTCGTAAATGGAAAGCAGTAAGATGCACAAAAAGTAAGTATATTGCAATAGTAGTTCGAATGTTTTTTTCCTCTCCTTACAGGTTATATTTTTCTCCTTTATATAGGGAATTTCCTAATATAACGTCTACCTTTTTCAGTGATTGAGCATTAATGACTAATTATGACTCTAATGTAACGTTACAATGAATCAACCATAACTGTTGTGAATGTTGTGTAACGTATGGATCTCTAATTTGAAGATCTCTGAATCTGCCCTTTATTCTTACCAAATACACTTTTGACCATGTCTCTTCATTTTCTCAATCAGGTTGAGACTTCCGTAGTTAATTAACCTATGGGTGTGATTTGCCGTGCTTCTTTGCCTCATACCTCTTCATAGAGTTCCGTCCAGTTGTCGTGTCTTCATTGCTCCACATATATTACTGAATCATCAAGATTTATTACACGTGTGAAACTCTTTTTTACTAATACAGATAGTACCCCCACTTATCATATATTTATCAATTAATATTTGGTAAGTGGATACTCATTTATGGCAGGAATATTTTACCGCTGCTTCACTCGAATCATTGAATCTTTTCCTGTGCGTAAGCGTCAGTTTTCACTTCCATTTAATGCTTATTCCACGTGTCATTCTTGGGTTGGTTTTGCAATTGCTCAGCGTCTTTTAGGGATTTCTTTCGGCTGTATCAGTCACGAAGTGACATCTTCAATTATGGTTTTCATATCATTGCTTTTTTTTTTCCATTTTTTGACGGTTGTCTTCGAGTATAAATACCCCATTTTCCTTTTCTTTCACGAAAAACTTATAACTTTCAAACTTTATTTGTAAAGAAATTTTTCCTTTGCCTTTGTAGATATGTCTTCTTCAAACCGATCTAAGAGTGTCATAAACGTTGATGAATTGACACCCTCTTTCGCTCCGACTCGGAGTCGGAGGGGTGGTATACTGAGGAGTTTAGGCTCTACTCCTTCGAGAGGCTCTTATTCTTCCCAGATTGTTTCCCCTCCTTCTGCTAGGTCTTTAGTCTCTCCAAGAGCTAGGGTTTCCAGGTTTTTGTCCAGGGGTAGAGAACGTCACGAACCCCTACGGGAACCACGAGTTGATGAAATCATTCCTGCTGAGTTTACCTTCACTATGGATAGTCAGGTTCTTGTAGATCAATCATTATCCCTTGATAGTGTTGATAGGTATCCCACTCTTATTGCCGAAGGTTTGATTCCCCTTGTTCGGAGGGAATGTTCTTGGGAGTCTGATTTTCCCATTGTTATTCCGAATAGAAATCAAAGAATAACATCTTACAAGACGAAGCATTCTTTTGTTTACACTTACCCTTTTACTCTAGGGCTTAGACCTCCTTCTGATCCAGTAATCATCGAATTTTGTCGTTTCTTCAACATTTGCTTAGGACAAGTTGGTCCTCTTGTGTGGCGGGTTGTCGCGTGTCTTAGATGTTTATCTTCTTTAGCGTTGATTCCTTTTGCCTTTACTCACCTCATTCATCCTTATTCTTCTACCTTATTTCGTCAAGGGGTTTTCACTCTGGTTTCTAGGAGAAAAAGAGTGTTGGTAACCCCTGATAATGATAAGGATAGAGGTTGGTACCTTCGGTACGTTGCTGTGCCCACTGCTGGTTTAGTGGGCGGGGAAAATCTTCCCTTCCCTGAGAAGTGGAATCGCGCATGTGAGTACATTTTAGCTCACATTTGTTATTTTTCTTCTCTTTGCTTTAAGTGTTTTATTAATACCGTAGTTATTTTCTTCCTCTTTCAGCAATCATGGGTACTGTTGAGAATGTCTCAGGTATCCGTGATTGGGTAGAAAAGTTGTTATCAGTTTCTCTATTGGAGGAAAGATCTTGGAAGTACTTCTCCGGGAAGTACGGTTGGAAAGTGAAGACTCACGGTAAGTGAAACTTTTGTTTTCGCTTCTTTTCCTTACTCGAGCTTCTTTTTCTTCGTTTATTTAACATTTTTTCTTTTTACAGGGTTTTCTGCTCGGGGGATGTCTGTTGCATCCATTCCGAAGATGTCTTTGGCTCAGGCCCAGGAGATTATTACTGGTTCCTCTTCTTCTAAGAGGAAAGTTGGTGGGTCTAGGACCTTAGAAGAAGAATAAGAAGAGGAGGGCATTTTGGTGCATAGGTCACGTAGAAGAAGAGTGGTCTCATACGATGAGTCTACACCCGTGGCAGTGTCTTCCGTACCGGATGTCTGACCTTCTACCCCTAGGGATTATTCTTCTTCTCTTGCACATAATTCTGTGGATCATCTATTTCACGAAAGTTTTGGCCCTGCTGTTAATGAGGAGCCTTTGGCTATTTTTTCTCCCTCTTTTAGAGAAATCTCTTTATCCGTTTCGGCTATTTCCTCTGCTCCTTTGGCCATTTCTTCTCCCGATGTTGCCTTGCCCGTGGCTTTCTCAGCTCCTCAAGTTTCCGTGCCTGAGACTTCTTCAGCTCTACAAATTTCATTGCCCGTGGCTCCTTCATCTCAGCCTGCTTCCGTGCCTCCTATTAGAGAAGTAAGGTCTTCCAGCAGGGAGATGAGGCAAGTGCTAATTGAGGTTCCGGCTGATAGGAGCCTTTTTAAGAAATCTGGCCAACCTGAAGTGTGGCTGAAGCCTTTGATTGGCCCAACAGAAAGGACCAAGCTAGATAGTCACAGTTCTCTTACCTGGGCTAATGAGGTTGTGCATTCCTCCTTGAAGGTAACATTCATTATTTTGTATCTCATTCTTATGCATGTAATTATCATATCTAATTGATTGTGTTTTTTTAGATCAATCTCATAGGCATAGAACTCATGAAGAGGATTTCTACCACGGAGCAAGAACTAAAGGAGTGGCATGCTGAAGCAGGGAATTGGAAGGGGCAATATGAAAGCCTGAGGCTCGACATGGAAGCCTTAGAAGAAGAAAAGAGTACCTTGGAGCGGCAGATGAGAGTTGTGGCTGCAGAGTTGGCAGTGGAGAAGGATTTTTCTAACCAAGCGGACAAAGACAAGAGCATTCTCGAGTCTTCGTTTGTTGAGCAATTATCCCATGCCTCGGAAGAAGTTAGGAGCTTGAAAGCCTTGATAGAGCAGAAGGAGGAATACTCAGGAGAGCTTGTCCAGTTACTCACCCAGACTCAGGAGGATTTTCGCGTTTCTTTAGACAAAATCCAATCTCTGGAGGAGTCAATTGTACCATTGAGGGCTGCCCATGAAGCTGCTGAAGTTGAGAAGGATGGGTTAAGAGCTGAGCTTCAGCTATGGGAGAGAGATTATGAAATTCTCAAAGAGGCAGCAAATGTCGATGTTAGTTGGGCGTACATGAATTCTCGCCTCGATACATTGACGGAAATGAGTCGGGGAGATTTCAACCTTAACGCTGAAATTGTTAAAATCAAGGAAGCCATGAAAAAGGCTCAACAAGGTTTGAATCTTTCCCCAACTGAAGGTGAGACTCCTGTTGTCCGAGCCTCTTCGTCCCAAGCTTCTCTTACTCCTTATGCTGATGAAGAAGTCAATCCCCCTCCTCAAGAAGATTAAGATGTTGATTCACCCCCTTTTTTTATCCTTGTCTCAATTGGTGGTTACCCCCAGTCCCATCGGGGGTAAATTTGGATCTCTTTAAAGTCCCCAAATGACAACTTAGGGGCACCTCAATGTATATATAAATAAAAAAAAATCTACACAGCTAAGTACTTAGTTTTACTTAGCCGTTTTAATATATTAGTGCAAGTATGACTTTTGTTTTCCCTTGAGTTTCTATTCTACTCTTTAAGTCTTTTGCATGCTTTATTGTTCGAGATTTTAGTTTTACCTCTGAGTTTTGCTTGTAGAATGCTTTAGATTACTCACACATTTTTGTAATAGGCACGGTGTCATATAAAATGTGTGCCTTTTTGTAGTAGGCATAATTTGTGAAAGAGGGCCCTTTCTGATCGACACTTAATGAAGAAGACGTCTCAACTTCATAAAGGTGTAATAATGCAATAGAGTGATATGAATTTTTCACATGTTTAAGAATGTTTCTGAGGAAAGTTTTTTTTGTTTGGACTTTCACAACATTTTACATGTGTTTGATTATCGTCTAAAACTCATGTTGCAACTGTTTTCTTTTAACAGATTTAATATACACTTGTATTTCGTAACTGTTTTCCGTATGTAACAGTTTTTTCGAGTTAATACAAGAGAGCAATTATTTTTTGTTCGTAACAGTTTTTATTCAAGTTGGGATTTTCACCCGTAACTGTTTTTGTTGACAACACATTTCAATAAGCATGAAGGAAATGCTATTACATTTGTAACTGTTTTATTTGATAACAGATTTTTGAACAAGTACAAGGATTTTGATCTTTCATCCGTAACTGTTTTGAATAAGTACAAAGATACGCATTTCTTCCTCGTAGCTAACATTTTGCCTTTTAACCTGAACATGTTCAAAGGTTTTTTGGATTAGGCTTTGTGTTTGAGTCTTTAGCTCTTTCGATGTTGCTCGTATCACTTGACTTATTGGATAGATGGATCTTCAGGCTCGAGCTTTGACTTTTTGATAGTCTTTTTTGCTTCGTATTTTCCTTCCATACTGTATAGTTTCCTAAGTGTTTGAGCTTTGAAGAATGAAATCTCGAGCACTTGACTATTCCTTCCTTGTGGTCCTTTTCCTGAAAAGGAAAAACATACGGGACTCGAAGGTATATAATTTTTAGATGATGACTGCTTAACCCTTTAAAACGTCCATCAGAAAGTGTAACCCTAGA
Organism: Nicotiana paniculata; assembly: GCA_005239505.1. Lineage (NCBI taxonomy): Eukaryota > Viridiplantae > Streptophyta > Magnoliopsida > Solanales > Solanaceae > Nicotiana > Nicotiana paniculata. The sequence goes on from ML342596.1 coordinate 27,587, forward strand.
CCGGGAATTTAGTTATTTCCTCGCGTCTTTTCAGGTCTAATATCATCATCTGGTGATAGGTTAGCTTTATGCCTATCATCTAAAAAGGTTAGTAAAATTTTAAATGTTCAAAATGAAATCGAACGTGTGATACATGAATGGAGGTACTTTTTTTCCTTAAAAGTATTACTTCTTCAAGTGAATGGAATTCCAACTTGTTTGTAGGATTCTGCCGTCCATAACTTCCAACTCGTAGGCGCCCTTCCCAGCTATGCCTCAGATTTTGTAGGGTCCTTCCCAGTTTGGATTTAGCTTTTTTGCGCCAGCTTCTTTCGTTGATTGAAAGACTTCTCTAAGAACGAACTCCCCAATCTTGAAGTACCTGAGATGAGATTTACGGTTGTAATCGTGCTCTATGATTTGTTTTTGAGCTGCCATCCGTATCAGTGCTGCTTCTCTCCGTGGTTCGAGCAGGTCCAGATTGGTCCTCAATTCTTCGTCGTTTGCTTACTCCGTGGCTGTTGTAAGCCTTAAACTTGGTTCGCCAATCTCTAAAGGTATTAAGTCTTCTGAGCCATAGACAAGGGCAAACGGAGTTTTTCTCGTGGCTGTTTCTGAAGTTGTTCTGTATGCCATAGTAGCGTTGGTAACTCATCAGGCTAGTTTCCTTTGGCTCTATCTAGCCGCTTCTTTAGATTGTTGATGATGACTTTATTCGTTGACTCAGCCTGACCGTTAGCCACAGGATGGTATGGCGTTGAAGTGATCCGTTTGATTTGCCAGCTTTCGAAGAATTCTATGATTTGCGAGCCTATGAATTGTAGGCCATTATCACACACGATCTCCTTTGGTATACCAAAGCGGCATATTATGTTTCTCTATAAGAAAAATTTAACTTCCTTTTCTCGCACCTGTTTGAACGTTTCTGCCTCTACCCATTTTGTAAAATAGTCGGTTAGCACGAGCAAAAAATGTACCTGTTCTTTAGCTGTGGGAAGAGGTCCCACTATGTCCATCCCCCATTTCATGAAGGGCCATGGGGATATTATTGGATGCAATAATTACGCTGGTCGATGCACCTTTGGCACCTGTCGCATTTGGATATGAAGTCCTCGACCTCTTCTTCCATCTTAGGCCAATAATATCCAGCTCTGATTAAGGTTTTCACTAAGGATCTCGCCCCTGAGTGATTTCCACAGTGTCCTTCGTGGACTTCTTTCATCACAAACTCCATTTGGTTAGGTCCGAGGCATTTTGCTAGGGGCCCTCCGAACATTTTGCGACATAACAAGTTGTGAATAAGGTAGTACTGTACATCTTTGCGGCGAAGTGCTTGAGCTATTTTCTTGTCTTCAGCTATGGTGCCATTCCATAAAAAATTTAGGATTTCGTTTCTCCAATCCAGGTTAAATTGTTGAAAGTTACCTCATTTATATCCTGGTCGACCGCTGAATGGAATAGATGAACGACAATTGCATTGTCCTTGTTTGTTACTTCCGTGACTGCTGTGAGGTTAGCTAATGCATCTGCTTCTGCATTTTCCTCTCTAGGTATTTGTACTACCTTCCATGTTTTGAATTGTCTCACGAGCTCTCGTGCCTTTTCCATATATTGTAGCATCCGAGTCTCTCGAGCGATATAAGTCCCCTGCATCTGATTTACTACCAGTTGGGAATCGCTTTTGATCACGATTTGCTCGATTGAAAGCTATCGTGCAAGTTCTAATCCTGCAATAACAACTTCGTACTCTGCTTCGTTGTTAGTTATAGGATAACATTTGATAGCATGCCGTGTCTTTTCACCCGTGGGTGATATTAAGATTATACCTAAGCCGACACCTTTTGTTGGAAGAACCATCGGTAAATATGGTCCATAGACCCGGCTTAACTCCGTTGAAGAGTTGTAACTCTTCTTCCACTTCAGGGACAATGCTATTACTAAAATCAGTGACAAAATCAACTAAGATTTGAGACTTGATTGCAGTCCTAGGACGATATATTATTTCATGCTCACTTAATCTATGGCCCACTTGGCTAATCTTCCTGATAGTTCTTGTTTATGAAGTATGTTTCTTAATAGATACGAGGTCACAACTTTGATTGGATGACATTGAAAGTATGGCCTTAATTTTCTAGATGCCATGATTAGAGCTAAGGCTAACTTTTCTAGATGTGGATACTTAGTTTCAACATCTAGTAATATCTTGCTTACATAATAAATAAGAGATTGTTTACCTTTATTCTCCCTTACCAATACTGTACTTACAACAATTTTCGAGATATCAAGGTAGACGTATAGCCGCTCCCCCTCCTTCGCTTTGACAATAACAAAGGTTTTGATAGATAAGCCTTTAGGTCTTTGAGAGCATGTTGACATTCTTCAGTCCATTCGAACCGATTTTGCTTTTTGAGAATTACAAAGAATTTGAAATTTTCTTGGAAGATTTGGAAATAAATCTTCCTAAGGCTGCAATTCTTCCCGTTAGTCTTTGAAATTATTTTTTATTTATAAGTACATCAGGTATTTCTTCTATAGCTTTAATTTGATCAGGATTTACCTCTATTCCCTAGTTTGATACAAGGAAACCCAAGAATTTACCTGATTCTACGCTAAAAGCGCATTTTTCTGGATTCAGCTTCATATTATACCTGCGTAAAATGTCAAAGGTAATAGAGAGGTGTTGGAAATGGCTTTCCACCCGTGTTGATTTTACCAGCATGTCATCAATGTAAACTTCCATTATTTTTCCCAGATGTTCCTGGAACATCTTGGTCACTAGCCTTTGATATGTGGCTCCAACGTTTTTAAGCCAAAAGGCATGACTTTATAACAATAAGTCCCCGTGCTTGTAATAAAAGAGGGTTTTTCCTCGTCTGAGGGATCCATTTTAATCTGATTATAAACAGAATACGCATCTAGAAAGCTTAACAATTCATGACCTGCGGTGGCATCAATCATTTGGTCTATATGTGGTAATGGGAATGAATATTTGGGGCATGCTTTATTTAATTCAGTATAATCTACGCATACTCTCCATTTTACATTCTTTTTAGGTACTACCACAGTGTTAGCTAGCCAGTTAGGGTACGTTACCTCTCGTACTGAACAAATCTTTAAGAGTTTCTGTACTTCTTTGTCAATCACTTAGTTCTTGAATGGTCCTTGCTTTCTTTTCTTCTGTTTAACATGTACGAAGGATAGATCTTCATTTAGTTTATGAGTCATCACCTATAGCAGGATACCTGTCATATCTGAGTGGGACCACGCAAAGAAATCTGCATTAGCCTTTAAATAATCAATTAACTTACCTCTTCGACCAGGACTCAGCCTCGTGCCTATGTACATTTTCTGTTCAGGCTTTTGCTTAGACAATGGAACAACTTCGAGCTCTTTCGTAGTTGTTTTGATGTGCTCGTCTTCCTCTGGTTCATAAATGACGTTCGGTCTGGAATCTACATCCGTGTGGTCCAATGCCTCTTCCGTGGTGACTTGATTCACTTTCTCGTAAGTATTTTCTTTCGTACCTGTTTCAGCAGTAATACCTTCCATACCTATTTGGGTAGTAATTCTTTCCATGTCAGTTTGGGCAGTGTCACCTGCTTGGGAGATTTCCTTGTCCTTTGATTCTTTCACCTCTACGTTTTTGTTGTAGTGTACCACATAATTTATATTTCTCGCAGTTTGCTGGTCGCCTCTAATTTGCTGAATCCCCCATTTAGAGGGGAATTTAATTACCTGATGCAAGGTGGAGGGTATTGCTTTCATGTCGTGGATCTATGACCTTCCCACGATTACGTTATAAGCCATGTCAGTATCGATGACTTGGAACCTGGTACTTTTGACCACTCTCTCAACATAAGTGCTAAGTTCAATTTCTCATTTTTGTTATAACCGTAGAGTTATCAAACCCTGATATGGCTCGTGCCCTTGGGATTACTTGATTCTCCAATAGAATTTCTTCCTTGACTCTTAGCAAAATGAAATTGACTGAACTACTTGGATCAATCAACACTCTTTTTACGTTAGTGTCATGAATAAGTAAAGATATTACCAGAGCATCGTTGTAAGGAAGCATTAATCCGTCGATATCTGCATCATCGAAGGTTATATCGTCTGCTTCCGGATTTTCATGAACCCGCTTTCCGTCTGTCAAATAGCCCTGTTTCAATAATTGTTCTACCTCACCTTGCAAGAATCTACAATCTGCAGTTCTGTGTCCATGATCATTATGGAATTCACACCTCATCTCTTTGGGCCATCGAACTTTATCACCCAAATTTCTTAACACTGATTCGGAGGTACTTACATTAAAGGTGTGATCCCCAATTCGCGCATTACCTCTAGGTCATTGATCTTGATCTCTTCTGGATCTAGATGAGGACGAGCCCGCATCTCTGCTTGGTGGTCCATAATCTGACCTGGTGTTTTCGAATCTGTGACGAGTTTCACGTCCCGATGGTCCCAAGTAAGGATCGTACCTGTTTTTATATGATCTTATGTCTGATTCTGAACGTCTGGATCTGGTATAATCTTCCTCTTTCGGACGAGCAATGGTATCTTCTACTATTCGAAGTTTAGTACTATACCTGTTATAAACATCGTACCACATTGTAGCTGGGAATTCTCTCAAGCTTTCCTTGAGTCTTCTCGTGGCTTCTGAGCTTTTGTCATTTAGATTACTTGCGAATGCCATGGCTTCCCAATTTTCAGGAACCCTTGATAGTTGCATTCTTTCTCGTTGAAACCTGTCTACAAATTCACAACGTAGTTTCGTGTCTCCTTGTTTTATTTTAAAGATGTCCTCCATCCTTTTCTCGACTTTTTGCGCACCAGAGTGTGCCTTTATGAAAGAATATGCAAGCTCACCAAAAGAATCAATAGAGTTTTCAGGGAGAAGAGAATACCAGGTTAGCGCCCCTTTGGTAAGTGTTTCTCCAAACTTTTTAACTAGGACCAACTCAATTTCTTGTTTTGTTAAGTTGTTTCCATTCACTCCGGTGGTAAAAGCAGTCACATGGTCGCGTGGATCAGTTGTCCCGTCATACTTAGGTACGTCAGGCATTTTAAACTTCTTTAGAATAGGTGCGCTTGGTTTCCAAGGTTGTTGATAATATCTATCAACGTTAATGCCTTTGATAACAGGTGGTACTCCAGGAATTTGTTCGATTCGATCGTTTTGTTCCTTCACCTGTTTCTGCAAAGTTAGTAATAAAGTCTGTAATTCAGAGTTATTAGACATACCTGGTCTCGCTTCGAGAGATTCATTAGGAGTATCTCCCCTTCCGGAGTTTGCCAACCCAGATTGAGGATTTTCCATGGTGATGGTATTATTGGGGGGTGGTGTCGGTGGTGCAAGTAACACTATCGGTAATCCCCTCGAAAATTCTTGCAAATCTTGGCTCACATACTCTGCAATCATTTGCTTTACCCTATCTTGTTCCACCGTTTGATCATTATTATTGTTGTTGTTATTGGATCTTTCTGGGGATTGTTCCCTTGAACCACATGGGGTTCCTGAAGACGATGGAACTGGGGTTCCATTCCTTTGCTGGTTGTTGTCGTTGGAGTTCGACATAGTTCAAAGGATATCGCTTGAAAAGCAGACAATGATTATCATATTCCCGGTAACGGAACCAATTTGTTTAAACAAAGAATTGGATTCTTTGCCCAAAGCTATTTTAAGAAGAACACGAATTTCTGATAACCAACAAATAAGATTATAATGGTAGGTAAACTAGTAAATGGTAAGCAGTAAGATGCACAAAAAGTAAGTATATTGCAATAGTAGTTCGAATGTTTTTTTCCTCTCCTTACAGGTTATATTTTTCTCCTTTATATAGGGAATTTTCTAATATAACATCTGCCCTTTTTGGTGATTGAGCATTAATGACTAATTGTGACTCTAATGTAACGTTACAATGAATCAACCGTAACTGTCGCGTGAATATTGTGTAACGTATGGATCTCTAATTTGAAGATCTCTGAATCTGCCCTTTATTCTGCCCAAATACACTTTTGGCCGCGTCTCTTCATTTTCTCAATCAGGTTGAGACTTCCGTAGCTAATTAACCCATGGGTGTGATTTGCCGTGCCGCTTTGCCTCATACTTCTTCATAGAGTTCCGTCCAGCGGTCGTGTCATCATTTCTCCATGTAGATTACTGAATCATCAAGATTTGTTACACGTGTGAAGCTCTTTTTTACCAATACAGCTGCAGTTGAGCAATGGAAACCTGTTGTGATTGCAACATCTCGAAAATGATTTGTAGGCTGACTTCATTTCGAGCATGTGTTGTTTGTGCGTCAGGTTGAACTTCTCCTTGCACACTTCCCCCTACGCCCGTACCCAAATCCGTTCTTACAGAAATCTACGAGCCAACATGAACTGGGTTGGGAATAGGTGCTACTCCGGGGTTGAGCAGTGGCACACCGGCCGCTGAAGTTGTTGCATTATTTTTCCCGTGGAAACCGAGGCCATTGTCGCTATGCACCGGTGCGTTAGCTGAGTTTGACATGTTTTAGCCTGAAATAAAAAAATCTTAGGCAAGAATAAGTGTGAAGAATAACGCGTGTTATCAGAAAATTAGCACTAAAATAATCACTATTATCTTTAGCCCCACGATGGGCGCCAAACTGTTTACCTTGAAAATAGTATTAACAATTATATTGATCTTTTTGGTTTCTAAAAATATGTGATTTATTTCAATACCAATTTTTATGCACTAGATGCTAAGTGTAGATAAGGGGAATGAGATATGCAAAATGAATGTGCCACAAGGATGGGTCCCGAGCTGGCCGAAGTTGGACCTCGAGGACTGAATATAGCTCTTACTGGGGAATAACCGATGAAGGGATGGTGATATTAGGGGCCTCGGGATAGCCTTTAATGATGAATGATGAGAAATGAATGAAGAACAATTGAAAAAGATAGTAAATGAAGGCAATAATCAAACAAACAATGTTTCAACACGTTTAGGCAAAGAGCAGAGAATGTTCTATTGTATTGAATGTATATCCCTTTTACAAAATGACAAGGGTCCTCTTTGTATAGGAGGGAGAATCTCAACATAGTACATGTACAATTATGACAAGGTAATGCTATTAATACAGCTATTTAATGGCTCAATACAGACTTGTACTATTCTTGCAGACTTGGTCAGCTCTAATTACGTGCCCTTGGCAACCTCGAGGTCGAACACAGGGAACCTTTGATATGCTCCCTCGAGGGATGCATCTCGGGACCAAGCTTCGAATTCTGTCCCGGCTTCTCGATGCCGGGCGTGGAATGTCACAATGACCTCAAAATCGAACTCTCCGATTTCGGTCGTATACATATTGTAAAGTCAAAAAATTCGTAGGTTAAAAAGGAAAAACAATAAAACAACAATTAGGAGACCAACATTACTTTTGTAGGGTAAGAATGAGAATTATATCTATACTATATTAAAAGCACGAAGACCCTAGAAATGCCGTTTGTGTTTTTTGCCCTTTTAAAATTGAGTTCATACTGGATAAAATATTCAATTTATTATTTTTCTAAATATTTAGTAATAGTCATTTATATAGAATCCCCTAATATTTAGGAACACAAATTGCTTTCTTCACGAGGAATGAACAGATTTTGATTAGCCAAAACGAGTGATTATAGACAAATGAGTTTAAAATCAAAACCCACAGGCCACATTCAAATATAAATGACTAGCTAAAATTTACATATGAAAATATAAATGCATATTCAAATAAATATTATAATAGATAAAAGTTTCTGATACTATGCGTATTATAATCTTTAGCACATAATCAAATTCTAGAAATATTATCGAAATGATACGTCAATTGCATGAAAAATATTATTTCATATTAATATTTAAATAAATTTTATATTCGTCGATATAGGTTCACGCGCAAATCGTATACCTTAAGACTAGTTTCTTTAAAAAAAAAAAGATCGAATAGACAAATTTCTTTGGAATTTTTACATTCCTATATGTTAATTGAAACTTTATTAAACTCAATACTCAAGTTTCAGTTTAATTACATACCATATACAAATTTACCAATTATATATACTTTAGGAATTAAATGAGTATCCCTTTATATTAGGAATCAATTATTTTTCATCCTTATTCTTTCTCCCTCATGCGTTCTCTCTCTCCTGCCCTCTCTCTCTCTCTCTCTCTCTCTCTCTATTTCTATTTCTCAATCCCTAATTCCAGTAATGTAGAGCAAAGGGAAAGCGAGCAGCATTTCCATGGTTATTGAAATTCCAGTAATGTAGAGCTGAAGGTGTTGCATAATTGGTGTTCAAATTCCATTAATGTTGCACTATTTGTGTTCAAATTGAAATGGTCAATCAATAAATTTTGAAGGTGTTTGACTCTCCACCAGTGACAAGCATTAAAAAACTTTGAAGCTTTGAATTCGAATTTGGTTTTTCAAAAACCATTATTTATTTGGATTGGGTATTGTCGTAAACAATTGGGAATATTATTCGGAGTTTATATCTCAACTTTGATGGTGTTTTGGTGAAGATTAGACTTGATTTTGACTGAATTTCAGATTGGAACTCGAAGAAGAAGAAGAAGACATGACATACATTATACTTACGATATTATAGTAAAGTTGTAGTAAAATTGTAGGTAAGTTGTATTATGTTTATATATATATATATATATATAAACATAATACAACTTACCTACAATTTTACTACAACTTTACTATAATATCGTAAGTATAATGTATGTCATGTCTTCTTCTTNGTATAAAAATTATATTTTAAGTTGTATGATATTGTAGTTGCATAAAACTGGGTAGAAATAATATATGAAAGTGTAGATACGTTATATAATATATAATTAGTTGTATGAAATTTATTTTTACTATGTATAAATAAGATACAATAGACATATTGTATAAAATTTGTATACAAATTATATTTAAGTGATATGATATTGTAGTTGTATATAACTTGGTAGAAATAATGTATGAAAGTTATAGATAAGTTGTAGATAAGCTGTATAATATATAATTAGTTATATGGAATTTATTTTTACTATGCATAAATTAGATACAATATACAAAAGACATTATATAAAATATATATACAAATTGTATTTAAGTGGTACGATATTCTAGTCGTATAACTGACAAAATAGACACAAATCAAGCTAAGTCATTATAATTAAATCATCAACGGTGATAATGAGTCTAACGTGTTTTTAAAAACCAGTCTCTATCTGTGATTACACCCAAGCTATAAATTTGCCTTCTAATTTCATTTCATCTGTCCTTTTATCGCTTGAATCAATCCTCTCCTTTCTGACCCCTTTATCATATTCCTTTCTCGAACCTTTCTTTATCAGTTTTCGAATTGGTTGTAAATTGGCTTTAATTTTGTGCTTCATTTTCACAGGCGTTGAATATTTAAGGAGAAAACTATCCTCTGTAGCTGCTCAAAATTTTAATAGCTTATATTTTGTTTTATTGATACGAAATGGTCTTTCAGCCCAAATATATTATATCTAGTAGTCTGAAATGTCTATTTTGTATATTTTTTGTATATTGACAGTTTACTTTGTATATTTTTTGTATAGTGACAATCTATTTTATATATTTTTTTATATAGTAACACTCTATTTTGTCTAGTGACATTCTATTTTGTATATATTTTGTATAGTGACAGTCTATTGTATATAAATTGTATAGTGGCAATCTATTTAATATATTTTTGTATGGTGACGTCTATTTTATATATATTTTGTATAGCGACAATCTATTTTGTATATTTTTTATATAATGACATTCTGTTTTTGTATATATTTTATATAGTGACACTCTATTGTATATAAATTGTATAGTGACAGTCTATGTTGTATAATTTTGTATAATAAGAGTCTATTTTATATATATTTCAACTTTATGCATAGTTTTCTCCTATTATCTTCCTCTCATTGAGAGACCAGCCACCACTGTCCGTGGCCTCACAGTCGCCGAAAATGGTAACAAAATCGCCGGACTTTTAAATTTCCAGCCAAAGATCTTCAAAGTATTAACTTCATATTCATAGAAACTATAAGATAAAATCAGAGAAAGAAGACACGACTATCTCCCTCGTTGCCTTATGCTACACCTCTGCCGAAATCCGGCAGGCCAACGATGATCATGACTGCTCCTCTTGCTTTCCTCTTCTTCGCTATAGGTTGCTGCTACTAATTTTTACTAGTCACCGCCGGAATTGACCACTGGTTGGCGAAAGTATTACCCCATCGATGACGATTGTTCCACGCTATTGATACGTCATCCCTCTCCTCCTTCATCTATATTTCTTTTGTTTTGATGTTGTTTTAACAGGTAAGAGTCCAGATCTTCTTAGATCTGGCCGGTTCTAGGATTTTCCGGTGAGGTATCTAACGAAAGAAATTCGGTCAATGAGGTTTCGGGCAAGCAGTTGTTATTGATTTTAGGCTATGACTTGTATGGGTCAATTTGTGGTTACCAGATGATATATGTTTGGCCCGATGTGCTGTAAATGAATTTCTCTCATATTTAATAGTCAATTGAGTGCTTTGTGTGCAAAGATAGATGAATTGGATAGAGGGAAAATTAAAAAGTTTGTGAGAGATATTTTTATTTTACCAAAATTGAAAACTAAAATCAAGGGATACAGTAGTTGGCTTAAATTGCTGCAAGGGCGGAAGATCTGGAGAGAAAAGGGGAAAGATGATAGAAAAAAGAAAAAAAGGTATAACTAAATCCCTTGATTGGAGGCACTAATAATGGATTGTGAGCCTTTTAAGTTGTAACGTAAATATTTTGTAGCTAAAACATGTTTCGGTCGGGTAAATACAAAAACTTGAACATTTTTCGTAATAAAGTTTCAAATAGTGTATAGGAATGAAAAATTCCTAATTTATTTTTCTTAGATATTGAATGTAAATTTAGAAGAAATGTGGCCTAGCACAAAAAGTAGAAATGGCGTGGCGTAGCCACTTTTTAATAATACATAACTTTTATCTAGAATTTTTAATGCTGAGAGAAAATAGACACTACTGTACTAAAATTAATACGAAAAGACGGTTTTACCTCGTCATGAGTGCTGACTCATGATGTTAAGGACATTATGTCCTAAAGGTTAACAATGGAAGGTACAAAAATAATATCCTTAATATTTACACAACACTCATGAAGTTAAAGACACCATGTCCTTATATTTACACAACACTCACGAAGTTAAGGACACCATGTCCTTAATATTTACACAACATTCATGAAGTTAAGGACACCATGTCCTTAACATTTACACTGCACATATGAAGTTAAGGATATGATGTCCTAAAGTTAAACAACAGAAGGTGCAAATACATGACACTTTGACCTTAATATTTACACAACACTCATGATGTTAAGGGCACCATGTCCTTAACATTTACACTGCGCATATGAAGTTAAGGACATGATGTTTTAAAGTTTAAAACAAAAGGTGCTAGTTCAGGACACTTTATCCTTAATATTTACACAACACTCATGAAGTTACGGACACCATGTCTAGCACATGGCTATTTTCGTCCGAACGGGAAAAAATTTATTAAAGAACCGGCTAAAGAGTAAATACATTTTAAATAGTGACTTAAGAGTAAATACAACTCTAGTTAGTGGCTAACTGTGCACTTCCCCGCAAAAAAAAACACATTCTATGGTCCATGTAAGTATCAATAAAGGTTTAGATTGGATCGAAATATAAAAGAATTTTATATTCAATTATAAATTTATTAAAAGTATAAATAGTAATGATAAAGAATATTATTTTAAACAAAAATTTTAATTAGTAAAAATTAACATTCTTCTAAAATCATAAATATTTATTATTATAATTTATAAAAAAAATATTTAAAAATATCTTATAGAGAAATCAACTAAAAAATTACATACATAGTTAGATATATAAATAACATTTTCAAAATTTAGTTAAGTACGAGTATTATATAAATACTTATAACACAAATATCCGATGGAAAGATATAAGATTTCATAAAATAAGTAATACATTTTAGATTAGTAAAAGTATATTTAAAATGTTAATAGAACAAATAGCATATGCATTAGATATGTCTTTTGAAGAATAAAAAAGGATTATTTGTATACCAATAAGCTTGATCTCCAATTTTAAACTATTTTTTTAAAATTAATCTTTCGTAGGATTATAAAAGTACATAGGATCTTAAAATATCTCACATGTCCCTTTCATTATTACAACCTTCTTTTTTGATGTCAAAGATCAGAAGCTACGCGTAAATTCTCATTGGATCTCGGTTGTTCTTAAGACTTTAATAACAAGAAAGATCCTTCTGAAACATAATATTTTACTACCTCAATAAATGCCCGAGAGCATTCAATAAATCTTCTCTTCCTCTATCTACCCCAGCCTCGGTTCGGTCGGTCATGGGGCTTCCCTCTACCAAGAATTGAGAGAAGATATTTCGCTTTTACTCAGTACACAAATTCGGAATTCAAATATAATTTTTCTTTAAAAAATAATTATTCCTAATAATTTATTAACTTACAAGACTTTTAATTTGAATGTGAATGAAATTTGAGTTGAAATGGAGTTTCAGCTTCTTAGATTTTTATTTATAGTTCTTCAAACTTCTCAAGTTTGACCCTGCGGTATTCACAAATAACAAGCCCTATGAGGATTCATAGAAATTTGTTAGTAATATGCAAAAGGCCCTCTCAGTTATGCATGCGACCGAGATTGAGGCAGTGGAGCTAGCCTCCTATTGGTTGAAGTGGAGGCCTCATCGTGGTATAAAATGTGGGAAGAGTTCCGTGGGAACAACGCTAATCCTACAGTTTGGGTCGAGTTCAGTGAGGCATTCCTTGTCAACTTCTTGCCTATTGAGAAGAGAGAAAAGCAGGAGTTGGAGTTCAATAACCTAATGTAAGGGACCATGAGCGTCTAGGATTACCACTTGAAGTTCATCCAGTTTTTGAGGTGTGCCTTATACATGTTGTCTAACATAAGAGCCAGAGTTCGCTAGTTTGTGCAAGGCCTTTGTCACGATCGAAAATCTAAACACGTCGTGATGGTGCCTAACTCACCGACTAGGCAAGCTGAAATATAATAAAGAACCGAAGCAAAACAATTTATAGGATTAAGTCTGAAATCTCAATTTGACAAGATACTACTAATACAAGATAAATCCCCAAAAGACTGGTAAATACAGAGTCATGAGAACTATATTGGAATACAAGTCTGAAACTAGATAATGATACTGTATGAACTGAAATAACAGTACATAAGAAAAGACAAGTCAAAACTGCGGTCAAAAATGCAACTCTACCTCGCCTCTCGAAGCTTACTCTAACAAGAAAATCTACTGCTGATGACGGTCCCCATACCTGGATCTGAAAAATTAAGTGCAGAGTATAGTATGAGTACAGTCGAGCCAGTATACGCAATAAGTATTATAACTAACATCGGCGAGGTAAAAGAAGCAAGAACTATAAATAATACTAGCTATAACCTGTTCAGTTTTATCATTTTAAACAAGTACAAAACAATAATAAGATCAAGTCATAAAACACAAGAAGAAGCATCTGTATGTGTACAGTTACTCAATAGTCTGCTATGACATTGTTCAACTGTGACGACCCGGTCAGTCGTCTTAAGAATTAACGCCCGATCCCCTATTAACTGTTTTCCCCAAGTCTATTTCTGCTAAATTGAATTGCCGGGACGTTCGGTTTTGAGTTTCGGAGAGTTTTGGGACACTTAGTCCCTAAATGAGATGTTGGAAAGTTGCCCGAAGTCGAAGCAGTGTGAGGACGGCCTCGGAATGGAAATCTGATGGTTCTGTTAGATCCGTTAGGTGATTTCGGGGTTGGGAGCGTGTTCGGAATGTATTTTGGAAGTCCGTAGCTCATTTAGGCTTGAAATGCCGAAGTTTGAATTTTTGGAGTTCCAGTCCGATAGTGAGTTTTTGATTCGAGGGTCGGAATGAAATTCCGAAAGTTGCAGTAGTTCTTCCATGTCATTTGGGATGTGTGTGCAAAATTTGAGGTCATTCGGATAAGTTTAGACGTGTTTCGGCGTCGGATGTGAATTTTAGAATTTTCTTAAGTTCCTAGGCTTGAACCTATGCATAATCGATGATTTTGATGTTATAAGACGTGTTTTTAAGGCTCGACCTAGTTCAAATAAGGTGTTAAGGTTGGTTGGTGGTTTTGGTTGAGGTCCCGGGGGCCTCGGGGTTGTTTCAGATGCTTAACGAGAGAAAATATGGGACGGTATCCTGGGAGATCCCCCTACATATTTACTTTGGGACAACGGGACGGTATCCCGGGAGATCCCCCTGCACATTTACTTTGGGAATACGGGACGGTATCCTGGGAGATCCCACTGCATATTTACTTTGGGACTACGGGACGGTATCCCGGGAGATCCCCATGCACATTTACTTTGGGACTACGGGACGGTATTCCAGGAGATCCCCCTGCGCATTTACTTTGGGACTACGGGACGGTATCCCAGGATATCCCCCTGCACATTTACCTTGGGACTACGGGACGGTAGCCCGGGAGATCCCCCTGCACATTTACTTTGGGACTACGGGACGGTATCCCGGGAGATCCCCTTACATATTTACTTTGGGACTACGGGACAGTATCCCGGTTGATCCCCCTGCACATTTACTTTGGGACTGCGGGACGGTATCCCGGGAGATCCCCCTGCACATTTACTTTGGGGCTACGGACGGTATCCCGGGAGATCCCCCTGCATATTTACTTTGGGGCTATGGGATGGTATCCCGGGAGGTCCCCCTGCACATTTACTTTGGGATTACGGGACGGTATCCCGGGAGATCCTTTGGATATACATATGATGGACTACGGGATGGTATCCCGGGAGATCCACTGGACAGTTGAGAAAAGGACTACAGGACGGTATCCTGGGAGATCCTCATTGTTACCATTGTTATCAAGCTGTTCATATTCCGTGTTTACTCTGTTCTTGTGTTTCCTTAGTGTTTTGTCTGACCTGTCTTACTTCACTGTTGTATTCACTATTACTGTATGTTTTCATACTGTGAATCCCTATTATATTGTTTCACCTCAGTAGGGACCTGACCTTCCTCGTCACCACCCGACCGAGGTTAGGTTTGGCACTTACTGAGTACCGCTGTGGTGTACTCATGCCCTTTCCTACGCATGTTTTTCATGTGCAGATCCAGGTACCTCCACTCAGGTGCCCTATCCCCGAGGTTAAGATATCCAATAGAGACTTCGAGGTACATCTTCCGCGTCCACAGACCAGGAGTCTCTATCTTATTCCAGCTTTTGTGAAAAGTTTTTCCTTCCTTACAGTTGTGTAGACATTATGGAGTTAGAGCAGTGTATTATATTTCTGTTAGCCTGTGGTTCCCATGAGTTTCCGGTTTTTGGGGGGATATTGTAGACTTCCGTATTATTTTGGGTGGTTTATTCCAAGTGGCATTTATATACAGTCTTTCTTTTAGATTGTTCAGTTTTTACTTTATTATTCCTCAAGTTATGTTGATATTCCGCATTGCTAGGCTTACCTAGTTATAGGGACTATGTGCCATCACGACATGTTCACGGGGGGAAAACTGGGGTCGTGAAAAGTTGGTATCAGAGCACTAGGTTGCATATGAGTCACGGAACACATGCCAGTTTATTAGAGTCTCGCTGATCGGTACGGAAACGTCTGTACTTATCTACGAGAGGCTATGTAACTGTTTAGGAAAAATCTTCACTTCATTTGATTTCCTTGTCGTGCGATATTTCTTTTGACATCAACTCTAAACCTTTGTCTTCTACTCTCTCACAGATGGTGAGGACATGTGCTACTCGGGACGATCAAGCACCCGCACCCCCTACCGCAACCGTCAGAGGTCGGAGCCGGGGACGCGCACGTGGTGCAGCGAGAGCACCTACGCGAGTTGCCTCCGAGGTACCACCAGCAGATCCAGCCGAATTCCAGGCACCTGACACCCCTACAGCTACTACTACTCTAGCCCTTCAGGAGACTTTGGCACAATTCTTGAGCATGTTTGGTACATTGATTCAGGCGGGATTGATTCAGGTTGTACCGACTATTTCATAGATTGGGGGAGGGACCCAGACTCCCGCCGCCCCCACTCCAGAGCAGCGAGTTCCCATTGGTCAGGTTCCAGGTGTCATGGTGACACAGCATGTGGTCCCAGTTCAGCGGGTGGTGGGGACCCCTTGCCGAGTAGGGGACATGTGGGTCCAGGAGAGAGAGAAGAGACGAGGTCAAGAGGGAGAGGAGAGTACAGAGGAGTGAGTAGACCTCGTAGATTGAGGATACCCTCTTGCCCTTATTTTGGAGGAAGAGTACGGCATGGTAGAGGTTTTGTGGGCCAACCAGCTCAACTTGCATCTCAGATTTTACACCGTGTTTCAGATGTTCAGGGGTCTCGGAGTACCCGTACTGCAAAGTTTCCAACCCCATGTCGGCCACGAGGTTTCTTTGAGTGTGGTGACACCCGCCATCTGGTTAGGGACTTCCCCAGACTTAGTAGGGGTGCATCTTCACATACTTTTCAACCACAACGTGCTCAGTAGAGTTCTCAAGCTATGGTTACAACCCCAGTTGTTTCCCCACCTACCCTTGCCGAGGCTATTGCCTCCGATTTTGTTATCACAGGTATTGTCATGGTTTGTTATAGAGGTGTACCGATTCTATTCGACCTAGGCTCCTCTTATCCTTATGTGCCTTTTATTTTTTCTCCGCATTTGAGTGTACCTCGGGATTTCCTTGAGTTTTCTTTTTTATGCTTCTACTCCTGTGAGAGATTCTCTTGTTGTGGACCGCGTTTATCGGTCGTGTTTGGTTACTGTTCGTGGTTTTGAGACCAGTGCGGATTCATTGTACTCAATATGGTGGATTTTTATATTATCTTGGGCATGGACTGGTTGTCGCCCCATTATGATATTCTTGATTGTCACGCCAAGACCATGACGCTGGCTATGCCAGGTATTCCGCGTGTTGAGTGGAGTGGTACCTTGTATCACACTCCCAGTAGAGTTATATCTTTTCTTAAAGCTCCGCGTATGGTTGAGAAGGAGTGTGCCGCATATTTAGCTTATGTGAGAGATGCCAGTGTTGATACCCCTTTTGTTGATTCTGTTCCAGTGGCACGGGATTATCCTGATGTATTTCCAGCTAATCTTCCGGGCATGCCGCCCGATAGAGACATTGATTTTGGCATTGATTTGTTGCCGGTCACTTAGCCCATTTCCATTCCTCCGTACCGAATGGCTCTTCTTGAGTTGAAGGAGTTGAAGGATCAGTTACAAGAATTTCTTGATAAGGGTTTTATTCGACCCACTGTTTCACCTTGGGATGCTCCTGTTTTGTTTGTGAAGAAAAAAGGATGGTTCTATGCGCATATGTATTGATTATCGCTAGTTGAACAGGGTTACAGTGAAGAACCATTATCCCTTGCCTCGTCTTGATGATTTATTTGATCAGCTTCAGGGCGCACAGGTATTTTCTAAGATTGATTTGTGATTTATCTCAAATTTTGCACACAAGTCATAAACGACACAACGGACCTACTCCAACTCCCGAAACCAAAATTTGAGCCCTATATCAACAAAGTCAACTCGGTCAAACTTCTCAACCTTCCAAACCTTCAATTTTCCAACTTTCACCAATTTAAGCCAAAATGACCTACGGACCTCCAAATCAATATCCAGACATAATCATAAGTCCAAAATTACCACACAAAGCTATCGGGACCCTCAAAACTCCATTCCGAAGCCGTTTACACAGAAGTCAATATTCGTTCAACTCTTTCAACTTAGGCTTCCAACCTTGGGACCAAGTGTCTCAATTCATTATGAAACATCCCTAGAACCAAACCAACAACCCCGAAAAGTCTCATATCCACAAATGAACATAGATTTTTGAAGATTCGAGAGCCGGATATCCTGAAGACTTCTTTCACGACTCGGTATGGCCATTACGAGTTTCTAGTTATGTCATTCGGGCTGACTAATGCCCCCGCAACATTTATGCATTAGATGCACAGTGTGTTCAAGCCTTATCTCGACTCGTTCTTCATTGTTTTCATAGATGATATTCTTGTTTACTCTCGGAGTCGGGAAGATCATGAGCAGCACCAGAGGACAGTGCTTCAGAACCTGAGAGAGAAGAAGTTGTATGCAAAGTTCTCAAAATGTGAGTTTTGGTTGAGTTATGTGGCATTCTTAGGCCACGGTATCGAGCGAGGGTATTCGAGTGGATCCGAAGAAGGTAGAGGCCGTGCAGAGTTGGCCCAGGCCGTCCTCAGTTACAGAGATTCGCAGTTTCCTTGGCCTGGAAGGTTAATACCGCCATTTTGTGGAGGGATTTTCATCGATTGCAGCCCCTATAATTAGATTGACCTAGAAGGGTGCTCCATTTCAATGGACAGAGGAATGTGAGGCGAGCTTTTAGAAGATCAAGACAACTTTGACTACAGCCCCAACTTGATATTGCAT
The DNA here is from genome assembly GCA_005239505.1 of Nicotiana paniculata. Taxonomy (NCBI): domain Eukaryota; kingdom Viridiplantae; phylum Streptophyta; class Magnoliopsida; order Solanales; family Solanaceae; genus Nicotiana; species Nicotiana paniculata. Next base: position 46,093 of record ML342596.1, read on the forward strand.
ACTGTTTCGGGGTCTTATACAGTTTATTGTGATACCTCGCGAGTTGGCCTTGGAGCGGTGTTGATGCAGGACGGTAGGGTGATTGCCTACGCGTCCAGACAGTTGAAGATACATGAGAAGAATTACCCTGTCCATGACCTTGAGTTAGATGCCATTTTTCATGCCTTAAAGATCTGGCATCATTATTTATACGGTGTGCCTTGTGAGATTTATACTCACCACCGGAGTTTGCAGCACATATTCAGGTAGAAGGATCTAAATTTGCGCCAGCTAGATGGTTAGAGTTGCTAAGGACTATGACATAACTATATTATACCACCCGGGGAATGCCAATGTGGTGGCCGACGCCTTGAGTCGCCGGGTGGAGTGTTTGGGGAGTTTGGCACACCTTCATGCAGCTGAGAGGCCTCTAGCCTTAGATGTTCAGTCCTTAGCCAGTAAGTTCATGAGCTTGGATCTTTCTGAGCCTTGGCGGGTATTAGTTTGTGTGGTTTCTAGGTCTTCCTTATTCGATGTATCAGGATTTGAGGCATCACTATTGGTGGCGAAGAATGAAGAAGGATATAGCAGAGTTTGTAGCCAAGTGTCTCAACTGTCAGCAGGTCAAATATGAGCATCAGAGACCGTGAGGGTTACTTCAGCAGATCGAGCTTCCATAGTGGAAGTGGGAGCGGATCACCATGGACTTTGTGGTTGGACATCCTCGGACTTTGAGGAAGCATGATGCTATTTGGGTGATTGTGGATCGACTGACCAAATCAGCCCATTTCATTCCGGTACTGACTACTTATTCATCGGAGCGGTTGGCAGAGATTTATATTCGGGAGATCATTCGTCTGCATGGTATTCCAGTTTCTATTATTTCAGACAGAGGTACTCAATTCATTTCACGGTTTTGGAGAGCCGTTCAGTAGGAGTTAGGTACCAGGGTGGAGTTGAGCACAACATTTCACCCCTAGACGGACGGACAGTCTGAGCGCACTATTCAGATTCTTGAGGATATGATCCGTGCGTGTGTGATTGAGTTTGGAGGGTCTTGGGATCAGTTCTTGCCAATGGCAGAGTTTGCTTACAACAACAGTTATCAGTCCAGCATTAAGATGGTGCTGTATGGGGCTTTATACGGTAGGAGGTGTAGATCTCCGGTGGGTTGGTTTGAGCCGGGTGAGGCCAGGCTATTGGGCACAGAGTTGGTTCAGGATGCATTGGAGAAGGTCAGGGTGATTGAGGATAGACTCTGTACAAACCCAGTCCAGATAGAAGAGTTATGGGGACCAAAAAGTTCGTGATGTTTCATATATGGTCGGAGAGCGGGTTCTGCTTTGGGTTTCGCCTATGAACGGCGTTATGAGATTTGGGAAGAAAGGGAAGTTGAGTCCGAGGTTTATTGGCCCTTTTGAGATATTGAGGCGTGTTGGGGAGGTTGCTTATGAGCTTGCCTTACCTCCCAGCTTGGCAGGAGTTCATCCAGTATTTCATGTTTCGATTCTCCGGAGGTATCACAGTGACCCGTCTGATGTCTTGGATTTCAGCTCAGTCCAATTGGACAAGGATATATCATATGGTGAGAGCCTGTAGCTATATTGGACAAGCAGGTCATAAAGCTCAGGTCGAAGAACATTGCTTCAGTAAAGGTTCAGTGGTGGGGTCAGCCGGCCGAGGAGGCGACCTGGGAGATCGAGCAGGATATTCGCAGCAGTTACCCACATCTTTTCACTACTTCAAGTATGTCTTTATGCTCGTTCGAGGAGGAACGAATTTTTAAGTGTAGGAGGATGTGATGACCCGGTCGGTCTTCTTAAGAATTAACGCCCCGATCCCCAATTAACTGTTTTCCCCAAGTCTATTTCTGCTAAATTGAATTACTTGGACGTTCGGTTTTGAGTTTCGGAGAGTTTTGGGACACTTAGTCCCTAAATGAGAGCTTAAGTGTTGGAAAGTTGCCCAAAGTCGGAGCAGTGTGGAGACGGCCAAGGAATGGAAATCCGATGGTTCCGTTAGCTACGTTAGGTAACTTCGGGGTTGGGAGCGTGTTCGGAAAGTATTTTGGAAGTCCGTAGCTCATTTAGGCTTCAAATGCCGAAGTTTGAATTTTTGGAGTTCCAATCCGATAGTGAGTTTTTGATCCGAGGGTCGGAATGATATTTCGGAAGTTGCAGTAGTTCCGTCATGTCATTTGGGATGTGTGTGAAAATTTTGAGCTCATTCAGATAAGTTTAGACGTGTTTCGGCGTCAGATGTGAATTCTAGAATTTTCTTAAGTTCCTAGGCTTGAACCTATGCATAATCGATGATTTCGATGTTATGAGATGTGTTTTTAAGGCTCGGCCTAGTTTAAATAAGGTGTTAAGTTTGGTTGGTGGTTTTGGTTGAGGTCCGGGGGGCCTCAAGGTTGTTTCAAATGCTTAAAGAGAGAAAATACGGGACGGTATACCGGGAGATCCCCCTGCACATTTACTTTGGGATTGACGGTATCCCGGGAGATCCCCCTGCACATTTATTTGGGACTACGGGACGGTATCCCAGGATATCCCCCTGCATATTTACTTTGGGACTACGGGACGGTATCCCGGGAGATTCCCCTGCACATTTACTTTGGGACTACGGGACGGTATCCCGGGAGATCCCCCTGCATATTTACTTTGGGACTACGGGATGGTATCCCGGGAGATCCCCCTGCATATTTACTTTGGGACTAAGGGACGGTATCCCGGGAGATCCCCCTGCACATTTACTTTGGGACGACGGGACGGTATTCCGGGAGATCCCCCTGCATATTTACTTTGGGACTACGGGACGGTATCCCGGGAGATCCCCCTGCACATTTACTTTGGGACTATGGTACAGTATCCCGGGAGATTCCCCTGCATATTTACTTTGGGACTACGGGACGGTATCCCGGGAGATCCTCTTGCACATTTACTTTGGGACTACGGGACGGTATCCGGAGAGATCCCCCTATATATTTACTTTGGGGCTATGGGATAGTATCCCGGGAGATCCCCTTGCACATTTACTTTGGTACTACGGGACGGTATCCCGGGAGATCCTTTGGATATACATATGATGGACTACGGGACGGTATCCGGGGAGATCCACTGGACAGTTGAGAAAAGGACTACGGGACGGTATCCTGGGAGATCCTCATTGTTACCATTGTTATCAAGTTGTTCATATTCCGTGTTTACTCTGTTCTTGTGTTTCGTTAGTGTTTTGTCTGACCTGTCTTACTTCTTTGTTGTATTCACTATTACTGTCTGTGTTCATACTGTGAATCCCTATTATATTACTTGACCTAGGTAGGGCCCTGACCTTCCTCGTCACCACCGATCGAGGTTAGGCTTGGCACTTACTGAGTACCGCTGTGGTGTACTCATGCCCTTTCCTGCGCATGTTTTTCATGTGCAGATTCAGGTACCTCCACTCAGGCGCCCTATCCCCAAGGTTGAGACATCCAGCAGAGACTTCGAGGTACATCTTCCGCGTCCGCAGACCAGGAGTCTCTATTTTATTCCAGCTTTCGTGAAAAGTTTTTCCTACCTTACAGTTGTGTAGACAATCTGGAGTTAGAGCAGTGTATTATATTTCTGTTAGCCTCTGGTTCCCGTGAGTTTTCGGGTTTTGGGGTGATATTGTAGACTTCCGTATTATTTTGGGTTATATATGCCAAGTGGCATTTATACAATCTTTCTTTTAGATTGTTTAGTTTTTACTTTATTATTCCTCAAGTTATGTTGATATTCCGCATTGCTAGGCTTACCTAGTTATAGGGACTAGGTGCCATCGCGACATGTTCACGGAGGGCGAACTGGGGTCGTGACATCAGCATATAGAGATGATATGCAGTTAAATCAGGTAATTAACCACGAAAACTGAAAGTAAAGATGAAATGCAAAATTCAAACAAGCACTGACTAGATTTCCTCAACCTTTCTATATCCGAACCAAACCACTGATCAGTTTTCCTCAATATCCGTGTGTACACCATCAAGAGAGAAACATGAGAGAGCGACACTAGGGTGATGGATCCATATCCACATGCAAGCAAGACCAATTCAACGTGCTACCATCCCGACATGGATATAGGCTCAATATCATAATCTGCCCAGCATGGTCACATGCATAATAGTATAATCTGTCCCGCATAGTCACATGCATAACAACATAAGCGCCCGGCATGGTCACATGCATAACAACATAATCCTCCTAGCGAGGCCACATGCATAACAACATAATCCATCCGACGTGGTCACAAACATAACAACTTGATCCGCCCGACGTGGTCACATGCATAACAACACCATCCGTCCGACGTGGCCACATTCATTCGGTCCATATCATATCACACAGAAGGAAATATACAAGAATACATGTATATGATGAATAAATAGAAGATAAAATTCTCCCAGGCTGATATAAATGACATGCTAAAGTGTAGGCATGTGTATAGTGTGCTATCATAGCTCAATCAACTATTTCATCGTAGAAATAACAATTATCAAGTCCATTCACGGATTAAACCTATATGTAACCACAAACATGAATCAAATAGTTCACAAAAATATTACAAATATGAGAAACATCATAGCTTAAAGTTTAATAGTCAATTCTAGGCATATCATAGCCTAAGCACTACCCGAGTATGAATTAACACTGTGGTGCTAGAATATGGGCTCAAACCCCACACATGTGCGCATCCATAACACGTAGCTATCACAAATAATTCAGGAAAGTATTGCCTCAACCAAATTTAGATAAGATACTTACCTCAAGCAATCCAAATTACTCCTCCAACAAGCCCTTCGCCCTCGTATCAACCTTCCAAAGGCTCAAATCTGCCAAAATAACGTAATACTATCAATAAAAGCCATAGGAAGTGATCCCAAAAGATAAAGCTAAGATCTTTAACACAAATAAAAAATGTTAATCAAAGTTAACCCCGGGCCCGCACCTTGGAACCCGACAAAATTTATAAATTCTGAACACCCATTCACTTACGAGTTCAATCATACTAAAATCATCCAATCCCAACCACAAATCGACCCTCAAATCCTCAAATTTCACTCTCCAATAACATAGTCCAAAAATCACCAAATTCTAACTTAGATTTATGAAACTTAGAAGTAATAATCAATGAGTATTTAATATTTATAGAAAAAAGTGATTAAAAGTCACCTTTCAATCTAGGTGGAAATCTCTCCAAAATCGCCCTAGTCCGAACTTCAAAATCCCAAAAATTAGAAAAACAACTAAAGCCTTCGATTTAAAGCACTGCCCAGTGATTCTCACTTCTGCAGCTCCCAGAGTCACACAAGCAATGCTGCACCTACGGACTCACCATCGCAGGTGAGAAATTTCATTAAATCCCGACCAAGCGCACTTGTTGTTAAATCCCGAACCAAATGCACTCTCCACCTACAGACCTCACATCGCAGAAGCGCATCTTCTTCTAAGGAAATACACGTGCATCTGCCTTCCTCCTAGTTTTCACTACTCTTTGCATCTGTGGCCAACTCACCGCACCTGTGGTGCCGCATTTGCGGCCATACATACCGCATGTGCGAACGCACCAGAAGCCTGAAGCTTCAGCCAACATTCCAAGACCCTAACTAATGCAAAACACACCTGAGGTCCTCAGGGCCCCATCTAAACATACCAACAAGTCCTAAAACACAATGCGAACTCACTCAAATCCTTAAATCACATCAAACAACACCAAAATCACAAATCGCACATCGATTCAAGCCTAACGAACAAATGAACTTCCAACTTCTAAAACTAATGCCGAATCATATCAAACCAACTCCGATTGACCTCAAATTTTGCACACAAGTCATAAATGACACAAAGAACCTATTACAACTTCAATAACCAAAATCTAAACCCGATACCCACAAACTCGAGTCTCGATCAAACCTCTCAACCTTCCCAACCTTCAAATTTTCTATTTCTGCCAAAATGCACCAAATCAACCGACAGACGTCCAAATCCAAATATGGACATACACCTAAGTCCAAAATCAGCATACGAAGATATCAGAACCATCAAAACTCCATTCCGGAGTCATTTACACAAAAGTCAAACTCCGATAAACTCTTTCAACTTCAGCTTCCAACCTTAGGACTAAGTGTCCCAATTCACTCTGAAACATTCCCAGGACCAAACCAACCACCCCGAAAAGTCATGAAACCACAAGTAAACATAGAATAAGCATTATACATGGGAATATGACTATAATACTCGAAATGACTAGTTGGGTCATCATATTCTCCCCTTCTTAAACAAAAGTTCATCCTCGAATGGGTGTAGAATCATACCTGGAGTCTCAAATAGTTGAGGATAACTGCTCCGCATATCCCGCTCGGTCTCCCAAGTAGCCTCCTTGATAGGATGGACTCTCTATTGAAATTTCACTAAATCTATATTCTTTGATCTCAACTTTCGAACTTGCCAATCAAAAATCGCCACCAGCTTCACATCATAAGTCAAGTCCCCATCTAGCTGTACTGTATTGAAGTCCAACATATGGGACATGTCACATAATAATTTCAAAGCATAGAAACATTAAATACTGGGTGTCCACCCGTTAGACAAGGTGGAAATACAAGCTTGTAAGCCACCCCTCCCATCCTCTCAAGAACCTCAAAAGGTCCAATATACCGAGGGCTCAACTTGCCCTTCTTCCCAGACCTCATCACACCCTTCATTGGTGTAGCTCTGAGAAAAATCTTCTCACCCACCATATATGCAACATCACGAACCTTCCTATCAGCATAACTCTTGTGCCTAGACTTTACTGAACGAAGACAATCCTAAATCAACTTGACTTTCTCCAAAGCATCCCGAACCAGATCAGTATCCAACTACCTAGCCTCTGCGGGCTCAAACTGACCAACTGGAGAACAACACCGCCTCCCATATAAAGCCTCATAAGGAGCTATCTAAATACTCAATTAGTAGCTGTTGTTATAGGCAAACTCTGTAAGCAGTAAGAACTAATCCCATGAACCCCCGAAATTCATAACATAGGCCCGAAATTCACTCCGACTGTCCGTCCGACTAGGGGTGGAAATCTGTACTGAACTCCACCCGTATGACCAACTCTTACTGCACTGCTCTCCAAAATTGCGATGTGAACTGCGTGCCTAGATAAGAGATAATGGACACTGGCTCACCATGAAGAAGAAAAATCTCCCAAATATAGTGACAACCAGAATGAAGTGGGAAAACTTGGTCAGTCTATCCACAATAACCCACACTACGTCGAATTTCTTCAAAGTCCGTGGGAGCCTAAAAACAAAATCCATGGTAACCCACTCCCACTTCTACTCGGGAACCTCAAGTCTCTGAAGCAAACCGCCCAGCCTCTGATGCTTGTACTTCACCTGCTGACAGTTTAAGCACCGAGCCACATACTCTACTAAAGTTTTCTTCATTCTTCTCCACAAACAGTGCTGCCTCAAATCCTGATACATCTTAGCAAAATAAGGATGAATGGAATACCACGAACTGTGGACCTCTTCAAGAACCAAATCACATAGCCCATCCATATACAAATCCGACCCTGCATCCACAACACCCCATCATCTCCAATAGAAACCTCCTTGGCATCACCGTGTTGCTGTCACGACCTAAATCAGAGAGCCACAATCGGCACCCGGTGCCTTACTAAACTGAGTACCAATATAACGTATCTTTATTATCACACAATCATGGGTAAATGGTCCAGAAGGGCTGTCATGATATAACCATAATAAAAAATTTATCGGATTTCGAGACGTGGGCTCGGGGTCCAAATTTTGCCAATTTCAGAAATTGTGCCTAATTTTGATAGTTTTTGATTGGGGTTCATCTCCCTAGCATATTTTGATGTTATTGATATGATTTGTGATAGTCTCAGAGTATTTGGGAGCCGATTCGAGGGGCAAGAGCATCGCAGAGTAGTTATTGGGCTGTTTTGAGGTACGCAACGATTGTAACTCTAAACCTGAGGGTATGAAACCCCGGTATTTGATATTGTTTTGGTAAATGAGGTGACGCACATGGTAGGTGACGAGCGTGTGGGCGTTCAACGATAGGGATTGTGAATTGGTCCATCCCGTCGCTAATATTAAGCCGCGTGTTTGAGTTGAAACCTTACGACATCCTGTATTTTAGAAATTTATACTTGTTTATGGGCTGTGACCCATGTTTGGGGCCTCGTGCCGACCTGTTTAGACCATCAGAGGTACTTTTACACTATTCTCACACTATCATGATAGAACAATTGTGAACTCAGTCATGTTTCCTACTTTTTATTATTCTCACTATTCTCACACTATCGTGATAAAACAATTGTGAACTCAGTCATGTTTCCTACTTGTTGTTATTCTCACTATTATCGCACTGCTGAAACTCTAAGAGGTATTTTGGGATGAGTCCGATGAGTTGATATGAATTGTCGAGTGGCTTGTGAGGATGACTCAGCGAGGCCGAGCACCGAGTATGTGATGATAGTTATGGATCAGGCTGCACGCCGCAACAATATATATGTTATATATTACATATGGATCGTGCTGCACGCCGCATCAATATATATATTATGTATGGATCAGGCTGCACGCCGCAACAATATATATGTTATATATTACATATGGATCGGGATGCACGCCACAACAATATATATATACTATGTATGGATCGGGCTGCACGCCGCAACAATATATATGTATTATATGTGGATTGAGCTGCACGCCACAATAATATACATTATGTATGGGTCGGGTTGCATGCCGCATCAATATATATATTGGATTGGGCTGCATGCCGCAGAAATATAGCGCTTGGGCTGAAGGAGCCCTCCAGGAGTCTATACACCCCTAATGAGCGTAGTCGACTATTATATGGACCAGGCTGCACGCCGCACCGTATGTTATATGGATCGGGCTGCATGCCGCAATGTATGTTATATGGATCGGACTGCGCGCCGCAACAATATATATATATATATACGTATTGGATCGGGCTGCACGTTGCAACAATTGTTACATAGTACCTGATGAGTGAGAGTTCTGAGTGTGAGCATGGACTTATGAGAGTAGAGTCACGAGTGACTAAGAGGCTTGCCTGAGAGGCTTTATTTATGAGCGACACTGTGCCCGAGTGGATGATATTCTATGAAACTACTGTTTTCATTATTCTTTACACTGAGCCTCTTTGATAAAGGTTGACCAATGTTTTATACAAGTAAACGAAATAACTGGAGTTTTGTGAAATCTTTGGTAAATGTGGACTCTTGATTTGATCTATTACCTTTACTGGTACTTATTTTATGAAACTATAAAGTTTAAATGCTCGTCACTGCACTCATGTTTTTAGATACTTTGGTTACTTATTGAGTTGGCGTACTCACGTTACTCCCTTCACCTTGTGTGCAGATTCTGGTATCGGGACAGAGCGATAGTTGAGCTACCCCATTTGGAGAATTGTTCGGAGATTGTGAGGTAGCTGCTCGACGTTGGCAACCTACTCTTTCTCCTTCCTACTCTGACATTTTACTTTACTTCCCAGACTTGTTGTAGTAGAGGATTTGTATTAGGCTGTATCGCCTATTAGATTCTCCTGATGGTTGACTCCAGATGTTGGGACTGTGCTTAGATGTTCTAATCATTTCTACTGTTTTGAAATGCTTAAGAAACAAAATTATTATTAAAATTCAGATATTTGATGTATTAAATGAAAAATCACTTTTATTAATTTTAGTAAATTGGCTAGCCTAGTATCACGATAGACGCCATTACGACCAGTTAGATTTGGGGTCATGACAAGTTGGTATCAGAGCGCTAGATTACATAGGACTCACCGATCATGAGCAGGTTTTGTAGAGTATCGTGGATTGGTACAGAGACGTCTGTACTTATCTTTGAGAGGCTGCATAAACCTTAGGAAAATCTCACATTCTTGAATTCTTGTCGTGCGAATCCATTTTATTCATCCAAGAGCGTAACTCTTGAATTTCGTCCATGTATTCGAACACGCTCGAGATCGCTTGGTATCAACTCTACATCGACGGATTGTGACTTCCATGGATGAGATGTGATTTTGGCATGTTGGTAATGGACCAGTCTGGAGGACTTGAGGCCGAATTCAATTAATGGCTTGAGTGCTAAGATTTCGATTGTGTGTTCCATGTATTTGGGGACTTATATGACCGTTGGTGCCCTTATTGACGGGATCTTGTGACTGGATGTCTATGTGATGAGTGTGATTTGATGGTTAGATGTGTTCAGACTGTTGATTTGTGACAAAAGGATTGGCTCAAATGTGGCAAGAATTATTGAGTGTTCGACTTCTGTCTGGAGTTGGCACATGGCCTTGAGTCGTGAGTGTATAGGAAGACCTCTTATGTTGTTCAGTTGTGGAGTGAAGCAGATCCTTTTGTTGTGTTATGAGTTCCTGGTGATGTATTTTGGGCTAATCATTGCCCCAGTAGCGTTCATGTATTTGATTAATGGTGTATTCCAGACGTATTAGCACTCCTTTGTTATTGTATTCATTGATGGCATCCTGGCGTATACGCATAGCCAGGGGTAGCATACTTAGTATTTGAGGATGGTATTATAAGGATTCAGGGAGGAGAAGCTCTGTGCAAATTTCTCCAAGTGTAAATTTTGGCTTACTTCAGTAGCATTCTTGGGACACAAGGTGTCCAATAAGGGTATCCATGTGGTCAGACGGGTGTGGGTAGAGTTTCCAGAAGCTCAATATTTCCCTTGACCTCAGCTCTAGTGTTGGTTCTACCATCAACTTCAGGTTCTTACCGCGTATTGTGATTCCTCGAGGGTAGGCGTTGTTTGTGTTTAGATACAAAAGGGTGTAGTGATTGCATGATAGCTATGATCTTCGAAAGTGTATAGAGAGATATCATAATTGAGGCTAAGCTGGCAGGGGTATATCCTGCAAGTTGTCCTGGCATGTGTGATCCCTAAGCTGTTCTGTAGTAAGTTCTCTTCTACCAGTAAATGATATATGTTGTAATTTGAGTTTAGATCTCTTGTGGAATTTGGAACGACTATTTCAGTGGTGAACACGAGATTTGCAGATGACTTGAGCTGTTAGAAGGGTTGTGTTATTATGGGCCATGTGAGTTATTATTTGTCTTGATCGTTGGCTCTGAGCCAAGTGGGGGAGTATGTTAATGATAAGTTGATTTCAAGATTATGTGTTGTACTGGTTTCAATTCGAGGTATATTGGTGGATCCGTTATGACGTGCAGAGGTGGAGTCTGGGAATGACTCGAGTAATGGAAATTCTTCGATACAGGTTGTAATGTACTCTATTGGGTAAATGGGTTCTATTGAATGATTGAGTGGAAATTGTAAAAGGCGTAGTGTGTTCAGTGTATGAACTTGCTTGAGGCTTCAAGTGAGTGGATTATTTTCCTAGTATGTTAGTGTGCAAATGGATCAGGTCGATTCTGTCTACTTGGTCAGTGTAGTTGCGATTTATATTGGAGGGTGTTTATGAGGTAATGAGTTTTTACATGTGTTTCTTGGAAATGCTCTTGGATTTTGGTGACCTGCGTAGCTTGGTTGAGTTTGAAGGATTCAGTCATGACGGTTTGGTGTTGTTATGGTTTCTACTGTGGTTAGAGGTGCATATTTCCTACTGGCATGAGGAGCCTGTGGTTTATAGTGATTTTTCTCATTAGATGGGATCAAATGGAAAGTTCTTAGCTAGTTGGGTACGTAGTTGCTTATGGCTCATAAGGGATTATGAAGTTCTCAGATTTATCATAGGATGGAAGGGTGTATGAGGTATGTTGTGTAGAGTCGAGATTTGCATATGTGAGGTCAAAGTTCAGTTCTGGAAGGGAGGTCAAAGTTCTTAGGCAGCATTTGCAGTTTCAGATGGCTAGGTAGATGATATCACTAATTGATGCAACTTGATGTGGGTATATATTTCAGAAACGACAATGTGTTGAGTTAAGGGTACTTCATTGGTATTGCAGCGCTCTCTTGTTGATCGACCGTTGATATTCAAGGTTGCTTGGTAACACGGAAGAATTATAGGGGTATCCCTCGTGGAATGATTGAGTATTTGGGATGTGTCGTGTATTCGAGCGGTGGAGTTGAGATCAGATATAGTAATTCGTGCGCTTCATGGACTTCGAGACTGAGAGTTCTCATAAATAGGTTATTTTGTGACAGTGAACTGTGAAGATGCAAGCAAAGCTATTCGGATGTTAGTATGTACCATGGTTCAGTCATTGTTAACTTTTCGGTGAGTTATCTACCTATTGTGAGTGACCAAAGTTGGTTTAGGGTTATTGGTGGCCAGTATGGGTGTGTGTTCTGCACCGGGTAAGAACTGTTGGCTCCGAATTTCTGTCGTTGAGGAATGTACCATTCGATTGTGATTGAGTTTATTCATGTTCTGGAGTGATCTATGATTAACCTTCGGTGTTGCGGGGAGCGGTGATTATTGGTTATATGCACACATGGTGCGGTTCTAATCGGGCTTTATAGCTAGATTTGAGTAAGCTAAGTATTGAGTATTACGGGAGTGAGACGTGCTGGTTATGTTCTTTCTGACTCGTATGGCATGGTATCGTCCGATTTCCCCGTGGTTGCGGCAATGCACTTTGAGTACTTGATGTCGAATTTCAAATGATTATTGATTTTGAGCCAGGTGGCTTGTAGTATTTCATGTGGGCCAACGTTTGGATGAGATCGTGCAGTGTAGCAGAGATTATGTAGGGGTATGACCTTTGGTATTGGATTCGTGTGTTTTGATTTCGACGATGTGTGCCAGGATTTTAGCATGATGTTGTGATGGTAATTGTTAATGGCAGGATAGTCCTCTCGTGTGAATCTTTTATATAATTTGATTACATTTGGATGTTTCTATTGAGTGCACGAGTTGCACAGGTTATGGCTTTGAATTGTATCGATGTGTCATGTCATCAGAGTGGTCGTGTTAGATGAGAAGAGGTCATTGGACCTAGAATAAATACTGTCAGAATTGACTACTAAATAGTTGGAAGGATGAATATCGGGAGTCGGCTTAGAAATCTACTATACTTCCTGTTTGGGAAGGGAGAGATTCATATCTGACTGATCGGACGAATGGTTGGTAGTTTTTACGTGTTTATTTCCTCATCAGCAGTATATGAAAGTGTTAGAGCGAGGCATTTCTTGATAAGAGGTTATGTACCAGTATTGGGTTGTTCTGAGCAGCTATTGTGATTGGGAGTTATCGCTATGGGTGTTTGAGTCATGCGGTACATTATGTGATTTCATCTGGGGTGTGTATATGGCTTGATTCAGCATGTTCAGACTTGTTCAGTTTATAGTTGAGGAATTTTGATCTTGTATATTATTTCAGAAGTGGGAATTTGGTTCTACGGTTTATGGGTCAGGATTGGATTTCGAAATTTCAACTGTGTTGTGCTATTGGACCTATATGGGATAGGGTGATGTGGGATCACCCCCGAGTATGTGCATGGCGAGGTTATGCGGCAGTTTGATGGTATTGGAGAACAACTCTTGGCACGTTCGAGGACGAATGCATGTTTAAGTAGGGGAGGATGTAACGACCCAGCCGGTCGTTCCGAGAGTTTAGCCCCGTTTCCCCCATTTCTGCTTCGTTATATGCGGTTTCGACTTCATTACGTTGTGTTATATTGGTTGGCTCGGTTTGGGAGGAATTGTTGGAGAGAAATGAGACACTTAGTCTCTTATCTTGGTTCAATAGTTGGAAAAGTCAACCAGAAGTTGACTATTTGGTAAACGACCTCAGAATGTAGATTTTATGGTTCAGATAGCTTCATTAGGTTATTTGGGACTTAGGAGTGTGTTCGGAATGTGGTTTTGATGTCCGGTGTAGAATTAGGCTTGAATTGGAGAAAGATGGTTTTTGTAGATTTTCGGTCGGCAGTGGAAATTAGGCTCATGGGGTCGGAATGGAATTCCGGAAGTTGGAGCAGATTCGTAATGTCATTCTGGATATGTGTGCAAATTTTCAGGTCATTCGGACGTGTTTTGGATGGTTTCGGCATCTTTGGAAAAATTTAGAAGTTTCAAAGTTCATAGGCTTGAATTTGATGTGATTTTGGTGTTTTTGCGTTGTTTTTGGTGTTTCGAAGGCTCTACTAAGTTTGAATGATGTTATGGGGTGTGTTGGTAGGATTGGTTGAGGTCCCAGGGTCCTCGGGTGTGTTTCGGGTGGTTAACGGAGTGTGTTTGACCGTAAAAGGACTGTTGTTGCTGCTATAGTTTTCTTGGTTTGGTTTCCTTATATGCGATCACAATGGTGAGGCTGCGATCGCATAGGCTTATTGGTGAGGTAGCACAAATTTTTTATATGCAATCGCCTTTAGTGGTCCGCGATCGTGAAGTGTGAGGAGCCAGAACAGCGCGGTCGCGTGAGGTGCATTGTGATCGCAAAATGTGGGCACGTGTGGCAGTGAGGTGATGGAATTACTCTATGCGATCGCATAGAGCTGGTCGCGATCGCATTGTTGTGAGGAGTTGTCTTACGCGATCGCATGGGTGTTTTTGCGATCACATAGGGTTAGTTTTGTTGGGCAACATTTTGTTCTTCGCGATCGCGTGCCTTTTTCCGCGATCACATAGAGTAAAAGTCTGGGCAGACAGTTTTAAGTTCTAATTTCGGGGGTTCTTGGCCATATATCATTTTGCCATTTGAGACCTTGGGAGAAGGTGATTTTGGACGAGATTTTCAGTGGGATCCTTGTGGTAAGTATTCTTCAATAATTTTTGGTTCAGTTTCATGAATTTGTCTTGTTTTTCACCATGCAATTTGAGGAATTAAGTAGAAAATTTGGGGAAAATGGGAGAAAAAAATTAGAAATTTCTTTTGGTGATTTGAGTGGGCAATTGTGGTCCGATTTTGATGTTTTTGGTATTTACGGACTCGTGGGAGGATAAGGATTCTTGTGATGTAATTTTTATCCGATTCTGAGACGTGGGCCCAGGGGCCGAATTTGGCCAATTTCGGGAATTGTGCCTAATTTTGATAGTTTTTGATTGGGGTTCGTCTCCCTAGTATATTTTGATGTTATTGATCTGATTTCAGATAGGCTCGGAGCATTTGGGAGCCGATTCGAGGGGCAAGAGCATCGTAAAGTAGTTTTTGGGTTGTTTTGAGGTAAGTAACGATTGTACTCTAAACCTGAGGGTATGAAACCCCGATATTTGATATTGTTATGGTAAATGAGGTGAAACATATGCTAGGTGAGGAGTGTGTGGGCGTGCACCGATAGGGATTGTGACTTGGTCCTTCCCGTAGCGACTATTAAGCTGCGTATTTGAGTTGAAACCTTACGACATCTTGTATTTCAGAAATTTATACTTGTTTATGGGTTGTGAGCCATGTTTGGGGCCTCGTGCCGACCTATTTAGACCCTCAGAGGTACTTTTACACTATTCTCACACTATCCTGATAGAACAATTGTGAACTCAGTCATGTTTACTACTTGTTGTTATTCTCACTATTCTCACACTATCGTGATAGAACAATTGTGAACTCAGTCATGTTTCCTACTTGTTGTTATTCTCACTATTATCGCGCTGCTGAAACTCTGAGAGGTATTTTGGGCTGAGTCCCGTGAGTTGAGATGAGTTGCCGAGTGGCTTGTGAGGATGACTAAGCGAGGCCGAGCCCGAGTATGTGAGGATAGTTATGGATCGGGCTACACGCCGCAAAAATATATATGTTATATATTACATATGGATCGGGCTGCACGCCGCAACAATACATATATTATGTATGGATCGGGCTGCACGCCACAAAAATATATATGTTATATATTACATATGGATCGGGATGCACGCCACAACAATATATATATATATATATATATATATATATATATATATATATATATATATATATATATATATATATATATATATATATATATATTATGTATGGATCGGGATGCACACCATAGCAATATATATGTATTATATGTGGATCGGGATGCACGCCGCAACAATATACATTATGTATGGGTCGGCTGCACACCACAACAATATATATATAGGATCCGGCTGCACGCCGCAACAATATAGTGCTTGGGCCGCGGCAGACACCCGGTACTGTACCGAGCACCAACTTAACTAATCTTTCTTATTACATCATCATGGGTAAGTGGGACAAAAGGGGCGTCATGATATAACCAGAGTAAACATGAGAGAATACCCAACATAGAATGACTCAACCTGTTATAGAAACTCATACCTGTAACATACGGACCTATAAGGCCAACGTGATCCTTTATATACTTAAAACATAGGCCGATAAGACCATACAAGTATCCGGATACATGACATTTGTCGGCAAACCTCTGAGAGTACATAAATATCATAAATTCCATGACAGGGCCCTGCCATACCAATCAATACATATACTAATCATACTGACCAAAGCACCAATACCTTCCGCTGAGCTGATAGCCTACTTGGAGGACTCTCAACCTGTCTATCGGGACCTGCGGACATGAAACTCAACGTCCCTAGGCAAAAGGGATGTCAGTACAAATAAAGTACCAAGTATGTAAGGCATGAAAAGCAGTATAGAAAAGACTTGAAAGAAACATGGAGTAAAGGACTCAACATTTATGTCTGAATAGCTCCGTGAATCATGAAACATATATAACGTCATGCATATGCGTATAAATGTCATATCATGGGTAGGTATATGCATTCATAACATCATCAAGACTCTGAGGGTATCCCATCATATCATCTCGGCCACTGTGGGCAAAATCATCAACGTATACCAGCTGATCAGGTGGTGGTGCGTATATAACGCCGTAACCTTTTCCTATATCCCATATACATATATACACACATATATACGCGTATATAATGCAATCTAATCATGGGTTAATGTACATGTAGAAATGAATGCAATGCATGAGAATTACGTAAATAAAATCTTTCGGAGTGGTATCAGACAATTATGGCTTTGATTAATATCATGTAATAAACTTTATCAACTTACGTATTTTCTAAGACGCATGAACAGATGATAAAGCAACAGGACACATGGGGAATCAAGAATATAGGCATCTCTAGTATTTCTATGAATAGAGTGATTTATGGAAATTGTGCATTTGCTCGTTTCGTTTGTATCAGATGGATCATGCCAAAAAGAAAGAAGGGACAATCTTAACATACCTGAGTTGATCCTCTTGACAATCCCTCTAACACAGGTCTTTTGTGATAAAACACATAACTGCGGATCAAAGTAGGGGAAAATCCATATGATATTCTTGAGAAAGATTGCACCGTATTCCTTTAGAATCGCAAAATCCCATTGCTATAATATTAAGAAATCTCGTTTGAATGAGAGATTGAAACAACTCACGTTGCTAATGAAGTTTCATCTTGCTAATCGCACTTGATTCCCCTGCCTGAATTATAAATACTGATAATCTTCATTAACTGGGCGTCTCGTACCCTTCTTCATCTTACTTCTTTTACTTGTTGAAACTTGTATTTATCTTCTGAATCTCTCATTGCCTTTCACCATAGGGGTGGATAGATATTTTTGCCTTAAGGCTCCTTATCAAGAGGCTTACACATCTTAGTGCACACATGATCTACTGAAGACCTTACATTTAACAATCATAAACATGATGCAAAATCGAGTTCATCTGACTCAACTCTTCCACAGCCGCATTCAATCCCTTAAGAACCATCTTTCTAGATGTAGGCATTATCGTATTATGAATAAGATGGAGGTTAGGAAATTGAGCTCTTACAACTGAGCTCTACCACACGATCTAGAGTAAGAAGAAAGAGTGAAAATCCTAAATGCCCTATAGCGTCCTGCTTATAAGTGTGGTGCACAACATACTCAGAAACAAGACTCTACTAGACACGACTTGTAGACTCCCTAGGACAGAACTGCTCTGATACCTCTTTTGTCACGACCCAAATCGATGGGCCGCGACGTGTGTTGATACCCAATTTCCCCCTCATATTTTTCAAATATATTTATATACTTTTAAAATAGTGCATATGCATTACCATTTGATTTACAAGCATGCACAAGTAATTTTTTCATAATTTTCCATAATTTTTAAAGACTTTAAATAAATTTATTTCTGCATTTTATTATATAAATATCCAATAATTATCCTCCAAATTATTTTTTTGATGATGTAATCATCTAAAACTTATCATTTATACCCCTACAAGGTATTAAAATTTTCGGTGCATATGTTATGTCATGGGCGGCTTTCCCATGACCCCTTGGACGCGCCCCGTGGCGTCCCAGCAAGCCTCTCAACGCCTAGCGCCACGGACGGCCCCGTGGTCTTGGCCGCGCCAAGTGACAAGCGCGCATGTGCCTCTGTCGCCCCCACCAATTTCCCTCGTGAGCGCCCAGCCACAAGCAGCTGACAACGGACCTGTTTCTACCCCTGTAGAAAACTAATTCCTTTTCATTGTATTATTAGAGTAGTTTTCATTCCATGTACTGTCATTATGTTTCTCTAGCATATTCTAGTCTACTCCTGTAACTAGGGTTTATTTTTTTTAAGCA
>ML342598.1:0-45778 GCA_005239505.1 Nicotiana paniculata
GTCACTTTAAGTGGAAAAACTCCCGTACCCCCTTTGGGGCGTATAAAAAAAGAGGTGTGACAACAGCCTGTCGAAGAATTTTCTCAAATATGATGTATGGTCAGTGGCTCTCTTGGACTTGATGATGACGTCATCCACATACACCTCAATTTCTTTATGTATCATATCATGGAAGATAGTGGTCATAACTCTCATATAGGTGGCCCCAGCATTCATTAAGCCGAATGGCATCATCTTATAACAGTAGACCCCCCACGGAGTAATGAAAGCTGTTTTCTCAGCGTCTCCCTCATCCATCCAAATCTGGTGGTAACCAGAAAAACAATCCACGAACGACTGAAGTTCATGCTTTGCATAATTTTCAATCAAGATGTGTATGTTCGGGAGAGGAAAATCATCCTTCGGATTGGCCCGGTTGAGATCCCGGTAGTTGACACAAACTCTGACCTTTCCATCTTTCTTGGGTACTAGCACGATGTTGGATAACCATGTCGGATATTCAACTACCCTGAGAACCTTGGCGTTGATTTGCTTGGTAACTTCCTCTTTGNAATTTCCTTAACAGTTTCTTAATCTCCCAGGTTGACTATCTCGGTTTCGTCCAGATTGGACTTAGGTCTATTTTCAAAATTTCAACTTCTCTGATAATTTCATCGGGTATGGTATCTTCTTCTTCTGATCACTGTCTTTTTGTTGCGTTGTCTTATTTCATGTCACAGTCATTGGTTCATCAAGATAGAAAATTGTAATGTTGTAAGATAAAATAATGAGAGAAAATGATAGTAAATGAATACATATTCGTTGAAACATAAAAGTGATTTTCGAATGTTTTGGAACATTAGAGATTTTATTGGAAAATGCAAAAACGGAAATACGGAAAAGGAAATCATTAGCAAAATGAAATAAACAATGCTTGTTCAACCTTGTTACCCCGGGACTCGTCGGGCCTTGGATGGTCTGACAGTCCAATTCTTGAGAAACGATCCCTTTCTCACAGTTTGGATGGTAGGGCCTTCCTCTTCCTCCTCCTCAACAATAATACAACAGTCCATGTCACCCTCTTCCAGGAATACATCTTTTAAAGAGTTTCTTCTTCTTCTAACCCCCATATGATATCAGCCTGCCGGAAAGTCTACTTCAAATGTGGTATAGGCTGTTCCAATGGATAGTAGGGACCGCGCCATGGTGGCGACCAGTCTTAGTACTCCTACCAAGTGTATTTGTATCCCAGCCCAAAAGTGGTGCCATGGTGCTTCAACTGTATTGGTTTGGAAATCCCCTGAAGATTTTTCCCGAGTCCTCTGCCAGGATCGTATCCACTCCAGTTCAGTATGCTCTCGATCTTAATGTCCCACCGTTTGTCTTTATCCACTGTATTGACCCGTTCAATGTGGTGGTAGGTTTCTCCACCCAGCCTTCGTCTACCTTCAATTATCGGGATGGTCTGGCGACCATATATAGGATTGCTTCCGTCTCCATGGATGATCACTTCCTGGTGGTTCCATTCAAATTTTACCACCCGATACAATGTTGATGCTACAGCCCCGGTGGCATGTATCCATGGGCGTCCCAACAACAGATTATAGGATGCTGATATGTCTATCACCTGAAATTCAATTTCGAACCATGTAGGTCCCATCTGTAGACAAAGACTGATTTTGCCAATGGTAGACCTCTGTGAACCGTCGAAAGCCTTTACATTCATAGATCCTTCTTTTATCTCGTGTAGTCCCTTGCCCAATTTCTTGAGTGTTGTCAATGGACAGATGTTAAGGCTGGATCCCCTGTCGATTAGAATCCTGGTGATGAAGTAGTCCTCACATTGTACAATGATATGTAGTGCTTTGTTATGATTTATCCCTTCAGGTGGCAGCTCGTCCTCGTGGAAAGTGATCTTATGACTCTCCAGTACTTGACCTACCATATTGGCCATTTCTCCACTAGTTATGTTATTTGGCACATATGTTTCGTTCAGCATTTTCATCAAAGCATTCCCGTGTGTCTCTGAATTCTGCAGCAATGACAGAATGTTATCTGGGCTGGAGTTTTGTTCAGCTGATCGATGACTGAGTATTCCCTGGCCTGCACCTTCTTCCAAAGATTATCTGGGCCTGTCTCAATGACGGGTGGCCTGCTGGAAGCATTCTTGCTAGACTCTACCAAGTGTTCAGGTGTATAGACCCTGCCGGTCCTTGTCATCCCCTGTGCAGCACCAGGTTCTTCTATCTTGACTTTACCTTTCCTTCTTGCTTCAGCGGTGTAATCCCAAGGTACAGCCTTGTCGTTGAAAGGTGGCGTGGTTGACACTGTCACTGTGATTGGTGCAGCTGCTTTCACTTCAAATGGAATGGGTGCCTTAGCAGGCGGCATGACTTCAACCCTCGAACGGCAAATGTGTGTTTGCAGGTGGTGCCGTTTCAAACTTGAATAGGAGTAACGCAGTTACCTCGACGTCTCCGGATAGCTGAATCTGGACTATGATGGGATTAAGAGTGACTGTTGGCTTCTTTGGGTCATCACCTTCTATGATTAACCCGATCGACCCCTCTGGGTCCCAATCTTATTCTATCTCTATCATGTTGACACCCCTATTGTCACGACCCGATTTCGGAGTCGTGATGGAGCTTGTCGTGGAACCAGGCAAACCGCCCGTTTGTTTCTAAGCTAAATTCAAATTCCAGTAAAAATGCGATTTTTAAATGAATTTATTGATAATACTAAGAGTCTGAAGTTTAAAAACACTATTTGAAACAAAAATTAAAATCTCCAACCCCGGATCCGGTGTCACTCAGTCATGAGCTGCTATATAAAAAAAATAAAGAATGAAGAAATAGACAACATAGTCTCAAAATAAGTGCAACAGATGGAATAAGGAAGAGAAGACGAGGTCGCGATCGCCAGCTGCTACCTCGACAACTCCAATGAAAACTCTAACAACTGCTCAATATCCACTAGCGGGTCCCGGTGTACCTGGATCTGCACACAAGGTGCAGGGGTAACGTGAGTATACCAACTCAGAAGTAACGAACCCAAACTATGAGCTGAGAAGTAGTGAAGGACAAAACTTTCAAAATTTTACAATAAACAATATACAGAATTTAGACATGCCAACAGTTTATCAGGATGAGTATATATGCCAAGTATGCCAGTATACTCTACATGCCATCATAAAATATATGTATGAAACCAATGTGGATATGCACATAGTGCTCACAACCCTCACACAACAGTCTACTCAGTACCGTATATGGCTCTCAGGCCCAGGGAAAAGTTCATCCCGGAATGTACATAATCATTGGTGACCGTAGCCACTCCGTACTGAGGAAAAAGGCCAATCCAGCCCCACGGAGAAAGTCCATCTCCAAAATACAACACTCAGACAAGATCCATGTCCAGGGACGATCCATCCCTCACATAACATCCACTTCGGACACGATCCATGCCCAGGGAAAATCTATCCCTCACTGGGGGTGTAAAGACTCCGTAGGGGCCCTAGTGGCCCAAGCGCCATATCAAGGCAACGAAGGCATGATTTAATATTGCTGCAGTGTGTAGTCCGATCTCATAAATGTATCAATAACAGGCTCTCGGCCTCACTCAGTCATTACTCTTCAGTCTCACTCACATGGATCACAGATGCCTCCATCAGCGCGACAAAATGATAAGTATGTATATAATTAACAATACTGAGACTGAGATATGAAGTGGTATGCTATAACAGGCCTGAGTATATGGAATCAATTAATCACAAAATGAGGCAGTAATATACGACCACTCGGGTCTCAGCATTTTCGGAGTGAAGCCTAGCATTTACACTTAACACGATTTCTAACAGGTTCACAATTACCACATTAACAGAAGCACAAATATCATCAGGAAATCATCACTAAGCGGTGCCATGGGATAAGCCAGGCCACAAATACTCGGTGCACGCCCGCACGCCCGTCACTTGGCATGTGCGTCACCTCAATTACAGTCATAAATCATTTAGCTCGGGGTTTCGAACCCTCAGAACCAAGTTTGGAAATGTTACTTACCTCAAAACCGGCTAAAATACTATTCCGCAGTGCCTTTGCCTCTAAATTCGGCCTCTGGGTGCTCCAAATCTACCAAGTTCAGATTTTTATCATCAAATTATTCTTAAGGAATAAATTCCAATTGAAAAGTACCAAATTTAGCTCAAAACCCGAAATTAGCCAAAACCCGACCCCCGGGCCCGCGTCTCGAAACTCAACAAATTTTATACCAAAATGTTCTTCATCATCTCACTAGTCCGTACATATAAAGAACGCTAAAATCGGAGTTTGTTTGACCCTTCAAATCGACTCCTAAAGGTCTCATAATCTAAAGTCCTAACTCCACCTTTTTCTACTGATTTTTCATGCATTAAACACTGAGATTATGTTCCTTAATCACCTATAATAGAGTTTTAAGGTCCAAAATACTTACCTCAACGAAGAACACTGATTTTACCTCTTCAAAAATTGCCTCCAAGCTCTTTTCCCGTTCAAAAATGGTGTTAAAAGGTCTAATGGTCGCAGAGGGTTTTAATTTATACTTTCTGTCGAGGGGTTCCACACCTGCGGCCCATATCTCGCACCTACAGGACCGCACCTGCGGCTTTTCGTTAAACGGACTAACTCCGCACCTGCGACGCACATTCCGCTTCTGCGGGCCCGCACCTGCGATCAAACATCTGCAGGTGCGGAAACAACAGTGAATTCACACCAGCAGCTGTTTGCTGCGAATTTCCAACTCCGAACTTCTCGTTAACCATCCGAAATCAATCCCGAGATCCTCGGGACCCCAACAAAATATACCAACATATCATATATGATCATTCAAACTTAGTTGCACTCCCGAAACACTAAAATAACATCAAAACACCAAAATCATACCAAATTCAATCCTAAGAACTTTGAAATTTCTAAAATCCACCAACGATGCCGAACTATCCAAAGCAACTCCGATTGACTTGAAATTTTGCATACATATCCAAAATGACATTACGAACCTGTTCCAACTTTCGGAATTCCATTCTGACTCTGATAGCCTATTTTCCACTGCCGACCGAAAATCACCATAAACTAACTTTCGCCAATTCAAGCCTAATTCTACACCAGTCCTCACAAAAATATTCCGAACACACTTCTAAGTCCCAAATCACCTAACAAAGCTATTCGAGTCATAAAATCCGCCTTCCGAGGTCGTTTACCAATAAGTCAACTCTCAGTTGGCTTTTCCAACTCTAAGGCTATTTTTAAAGACTAAGTGACTAAATTCTCATTATAATTATTCCGATTCCGAGCCTACCAACTATAACACATCAAGAACATTTTAACCAAGCTATGACGAGGCAATAAAAGTAAATATAAATGCATATTCTATGTAACGACCAACCGAGTCGTTACACCTATGGTCTGGAAGCAGATTGTTGCGAACACTGGGAGCATCTTCTTTTGCCTGGATGACCTTGTTATCGATCATGGACTGCATCTATCCGAAATTCATCAATTGTATGCCCCTTCATGCCTGAATGGTATGCACAGGTCTTGTTTGGATTGACCCATTGGGATGGATTTTCAGGGGTTATAGCGGAGATAGGAGTGACATAACCAACAACTTTTAATCTTTCATACAACTGGTCGATAGGTTCAGCAATGCCAGTGTATTGTTTAGGAGGTCTTCGATCAAAGTTGGGTCGAGGTCTCGGGAAATTTTGGCGAGCAGGGGGTGACTGGAAGTGAGATGGCTGAGAGTTGTAGGTATAATAAACAGGAGCTGGTTGGGAATATCTAGGGGGAAGTATGCTAATATGTAGACGGTGGAGATGGCTGATATGTTGATGAAGGTGATGGCTGATAGGTGGGAGACGATGCTTGATAGGTGAGTGGGGAAGTTCTGTATACCAACGGGGATTTGGGTCCTTGTGCAACCATTACCGTTCCTGCATCTTTCTTCTTGGATATACCACCAGTCTGCAAGGCTTTGTTGGTGGCCTATAGGGCCTCAAAGTTAGTGAACATTCCACTCTTGAGACCTTCTTCAATTCTCTCACTCAGCTTGATGATGACAAAGAATTTGTGGTTTTCAATCACTATTAGCCTCTCATAATACTGCGGGTCTTGTGCCCGAACGAAGAATTTGTTCATTTGTTCTTCCTCTAGAGCAGGCCTGACCTTGGCTGCTTCAAATCTCCAGCGAGCGGCATACTCGCGAAAAGTTTCGGTGGGCTTCTTTTTAAGGTTCTGAATGTAAAACACGTCTGGTGCGTTCTCCATATTGAACCTGAATCGGTCCATGAAGTCTGATGCCATACTTACCCAGTCGGACCACTTCTTAGGGTTTTGGCTGATGTACCAAGATAAATAATCTCACGTGAGGCTCTTCATGAACAATTTCATGTGAATCTTCTCGTATCTTCCTACTCCAACCAATTTATCACAATAGGTCCTTAGATGGACCCTGGAATCACCTGTACCATCAAATATTTCGAACTTAAGAGGTTTGTAACCCTTCGATAGTTCAACATCGGGTTGTATGCAGGGATCTTCGTAGTTCAACCCTTCGACTCACTTGCTTCCTTCAATGCCCTGAACTCGACTAGTCAGCTTCTTGAGTTCCTCGACCAAATTCTTAATGAGCATATCCTTCTCACTGGATTCAGGTGTGTAAGCAATGTGTTGGGTGGAGTGAGTTAGATTCTCCACGTATATGGGGTTGTTGTGATGACCTGGTGTTTGAGCATAGAGGTGGTCACTTGTGGAGTCTTGTGGTTCAGGGATAATTAGCAGGGTATTTATTGGAGCGTGGAAAGTGTTGTGTTGGTGTTGTGGTGGGATAATTTATTTTTTCGGTGCAGTTGTATGATGATGAGTTATGGGAGGGTTCTGTTTGTTTGGGGTGATGAGGAGGTATGGGATTTTGAATGACATCTGGGACACTGAGTGAGAAGGATAAATTTTCCAAGTTCCGGACATGCTCAAGCTCCCCTTGGAGTTTCAACCTTTGCTCGAGTTGTGACATAGCATCATTCTGAACCTGAGTACCTTGATTGTCAAGAGCTTCTGTTCGTTCCACTGGCGTTGTGTTTTCTTGTCTGATGTTGCCCAAATCTTCCATTTTGCCTTTGCCTTTGCCTTTAAGTGGACTAGGAGGAGGAGGAGGTGGAGGGCCCCTTGGATCTTGTGTGATATGATGATGATGCAAGAATGGACGAACCAACCTTTGGGGAGGGGAATAATCAAAAGAAATAAACAAAAACAAAAATAAAAGGTAGCCAAGTCAGTGAGGATCATGAGAAAATATTGCAGTATTTAAACACAGTGCAGGAATAAAAGCATGCCCTAACTTGGGAGCCTCGTTGTGCCCGAGGTAGGCCTAGCGACAAATTGATTTGGAGAACTTAGATGCCAAAAATGCCTCATTTCATTAATGTAAAAATAGACGAATCCAAAACGACACTATAATAATAAGCAAGAAATAAAGTCACTAATGGCCGTTGGCCTTATTACATTGATAAAAAGCAAAAAGTAAATCCTATCCTACTTGGTCCCAGAATGACTTTCCCTAGACTCGGCATCCTTGATCCCATCGAACAAGTTCCCTAGCTCATGCAGTCCCAGCAGATTTCTTGACATGTTTCTTATCAATGGAGGAAAGGTCTTCTCACCAGTTCAGGAGCTTTGGATGGATATTGCTGACCATAGCGAATATGGGGACTTCGTGCCTCATATTTCTGCAAGATAGATAAGGTTAGACCCTTACCCCCGCCATACTCGACTATTTATACACTTATGATTAGCATGCATGCATTTAGTTCTCCAAATAAATGCAAAAAATGTGATTGCGTCCGTTTGGATTATGAAAAAAACCCGGTGGACTTTTGGAGAAGGCTGTCTTAAAGGGTTATTGTGCGGATGACACATTAACTCGACTAGGTTTGACCATGATTCATGTACAATATAAAGAGTAAGGTTTCTGTGAGGTTTTAGACGGGTACCCTCAAGCATACAACTTGAGGGGGAAAGACACGGAACCGTCAACTGCACCACTGATTGACTAGTTTTACCGCAAATAAGCCTTTCCGAATTTAGGGGTGATATAAAATGGAAGGGCGCAAACACTCATCAAGCGTGCTATAAGATTTTTATAGGCACGGGTGGAATATGATTGAGCATGATTTATGAAACAATAAATGAGCAATAAAAGCATGTTGTCATGTATTTGCACGTTATGAAAACGGTAAATACAATAGTTATAATTGAAAAAGTAGTTACAAAGGAAAACAAAAAGAAACATGTCAGTTTTGTTTATGAAAGGAGCAAGTACTTGAAAGAGATAAACAATTAATTGCACATGAAGGGGGAAAGGGAAAGGTCACAAGTATTAACAAAGTAAAGCAAGTTCACAAAGCAGTTTGAAATGGTAAAAGCCTATATAAATCCCCAGCAGAGTCGCCATGTTGTCGCGCCCTCTCTCTTTCCTCCCCTTTCGGATCGTTCAGGGTTTTGACATTATTGGGACCACTCGTTTCCTTTTGGGAAAGGGATAAGGAATCGAAGATTCGCCACCTAACAATTTTAAGGTGCGTTAGGGCACCTACTAAAGGTTATTTACAAACACATATTTGAATAACCAGAGATATGGTAAGGGCTTTAAATTAGTTCAAGGGGAAGGTGTTAGGCACCCTTCAAAGTCCACAATTGTGGTTCCCCGACAAACAAGCTTTGTGAATTTAAACAAGTAGCAAATAAGCTTAAACAAATAAAGGTTTTGAAAAGATTCGCAGTCTAAGCACACATGTAAAGTAAAGTTTTAGAAGATTTAAAGTCTAAGCACATATATAAGGTTTTGAAAGATTTACGGTCTAAGCACATATGTGTAAGGGATATGGGAGTCCTAGGTTGTTTATCCTATAGAATCATCAATGCAATTCCTGGTAATCACTCCTCAGAAAGGGGCTACACATGGCATTAGCGCACCGTTTATCATATCCATATCTACCCTTTCCTACCCCTTAGCGGTTATTTAAGCGAGTGTTGTTTAATGACCTCTATGTGTGCTGTTACCCGTCCCTTCTTAATGGTCCTGGAAGAAATTAGGACCTCTACCTATAGGCAGTTCTAGACATACCCCCTAAGGTTTAAAAGGAGAAAATACTAGGCGACAGGCAAGAACAAATAGGACTTTAGCAAATAAAGGCAGGAAAGAACAATTAAGAGGCTCAGATTTACCTCCACAGATAATGCACGTAAACAAAATGACTCAAACATAAACATGAGGCATTTTTATTAGACAGGATCCTAAAGCATGATGTCTAAGTGAATATCAAAACACAGAAGATATGCAGTTTCATTTTCTAAACTCAATAGCAAGGACCTAACCAGTTTGCCTACTGATTTTAAAACATGTTAGCCTTTAGACAGTAAACAGAACATTGCAGTGTTCCGGCTTTTAAAGAGATTGATTACCTAAAGCTTTCCTAGGAGTGGGGTTGTGCGTAGTAATTACCAGAATTGTTAAAAATAGTTCAGAGGTTGTTTTACCTAAAAGCATGTTGTTCTAGGTGATACGATTATGCAGAGATTGTTATTAGTTTTATTAAGAGCAAGACAATTAGATGTGACACTGTTTCTACCTTTTTCGTGAGTCAGTAGTTAAACTAGACGTGGTTAAGCATATGTAAACGAAATCCTAGAGCAGGATATCTGATAACTTGGCTTTTGCCTCATTTTTCGTGCCCTTATACATGAATTTTGGATACAATTTTACACAAAATAGCCCCGAAAGCTTATACATTGTGCTTGTTGCAGGATTGAACCAGAAATGAAGGCATTCATTCTAAAATATGCTCAAAATAGGAGTGAATCCGGCACAAGGATCAAACCCAACAAGGCTACTCAAGCCAACAAGGCCACCGCGGCCGCGGTCGTGGTTTCGCGGACCGCGATGCATTTCTAGTGAGTTCAGAAACTATGCCATCAGTCACCGCGGCCGCGGTCGTGGTTTCGCTGACCGCGGTGCATTTTCAGTAGCTCAGAAAGTTGACTGTCATCCACCGCGTCCGCGATAGAAGTTTCGCGGACCGCGGTGGAGTTCCAGTGTGACCCAAGAATTGCAAGTTCTCACCGCGGGCGCGGTCGATGTTTCGCGGATCGCGGTGGCGTTCCAGTGAGGTCCTAATGTTTTCGCGGACCGCGGTCGTGTTTTCGCGGTCCGCGGTGGTACTTCAGGGGTATTTTTGTCTGAAAATTTGGCAGACTATAAATAGACTATTTTGTAATTTATTTAAAGGGCTGGAAGATATCAGCTGTTTTTCAGAGTAGAGACCTAGTGAATATTTTAGGGTTTTTGTTTCTTTAGCTTTATTCTTGCATTTTTAACATTAAAAGCTTCAATTTCATTGTTAGGAATCAATTAAATGGGTTATTCTTTTTCTCTATCATTGTTATCATCTTTGATTATGAATAGTTAGACCCATTAGCTAGGGTTGTGGCTCAACCCTAGTGTGGGTATATAATAGGGTTTTGAAATTAAGGTTGGGAAATTAATGTGTGTTGGCTATTTAGGTTATTTCAAGGTTTTTATTGCTATAATTAGTGGTTGCAAACACTAATTAACCTTTTCATGACTTGGGTCTTTCTTGAGAAAGAAGACTTGAGTCCAGAAATTAGCCTAATAGGAAATTAGGGCATTATCAAGAGATTGGTAGTCCCAATCAAAGGTGTTAAACCCAGAAATGGTAAAACCCTACTTAAGCCCTAGTTAACGGGTTAAACCTCGAGAGAGTAACACCCTACCTAAGCCTATATTGCTTGATTATTGGGCACTCAATTAGACTCGAGAGAGGCAATTAGGGTATAATCACTCAAACTATCGAGAGGTATAGAGTGAGCACCTTCGTGCTTTGGTTATAGCTATATCCCTAGCATATTCCCCGACCTTAGAATCGAATCCCTTTGTGTATCCACCTAGGCCGTTGTCACGACCCTAGTGACTTTATCAACATTAGAAAACAACAACAAAAACAAAACAAAGTTAATCATTAATTAGCTTACAAACAATAGAATACATTTAGTATAGTTCAACACCAACCAATGTTTAGAAGTGCAATTAGAAACACTCGACCCCTCTAGATCGCTGATACACTCACTCCCATCTATAGGCTCCCTATGGATTCGATCCCGACCATTCGGGTAAAAGCTACATGACCTTTGCCTTCATACTTATATAGTAATGTGGGTGCAGTCGCTGTCACTTTTTGGCGCCGTTGCCGGGGAGCTTTAACGTTGTGACTAGAAGCGTAGTGTGTTTTTCTTTCCTTCTATTTTTAACTTCCTTGTTTGGTGTACTTAGGTACAATGGCCGATCCGCTACGAAATGTGATTCCGGGGGAGGAGGTTGATGACAATCAAGAAGATGAAATCAATCAAATTCCTCCACAAAGAAGAGGCCGACATGCCAATATTCAGGATGATGTTCCAGACCCTCCCCCACCTCCAGACCCTAGAGCTGCTCCTCGGGTCCTTCCAAACGAGGGGTATGCTAGTGCAATAGTCCCGCAAAGGATTCGAGCGGGGAACTTCCAAATAACAAATGTTATGCTCACTCTCCTAGAGCAAAAATGATGCTTCACCGGAGCCGCCCATCAGAATGCCTATAAGCATCTCAAAGGCTTTGTTGATACATGTTGGGGGAGTAAGCAAACTAATATGTCTGAGGACGCATTAAGGTTACGGTTGTTCTCGTTCTCACTTAGGGGAAGAGCATTGGATTGGCTTGAGCGTCTCCCAAACCATTCTATATCCACTTGGGACGAGCTTGCGGTTACGTTTATTGCAAAAATTTTCTCCCCAAGCCATATGGCAGCCCTTCGAGATGAGATTTTGGCATTCAAACAAGTGCCAAATGAGCCCCTACATGAAATATGGTAACGCTATATAACCATGTCAAGGAATTCCCTAACAATAACATGACCGAGGCTATGATACAACAAAAATTCTACTGGGGAATCAACACGGTGAACCAATGTGTGGTCAACCAATTGGCCGGTGGTAATTTTATGAAGATGACATACCCGGAGGCATGTGAGATTCTTGATGAAATGGCCGACACATCTTCGGCTTGGCAAAGTAGAGCAAATGTTCCTCAAGGGGAAACCGGTGTGAATAGTCTCCACAAGGAACTCCAAGAACAAGGGCAAGCAATTGTCGAGCTTACAACAACCATGAACCAACTTGCTAAAGCCCAACTCCAACATTTACAAGGGCCTAAGCAAGTAAATTCTATGGAAGGAGTTCATATTCAAGGAAACTAAAGGAGACCTCGGGGAAATGTTAAGCAAAACCATGGTGATCAAGGGGATCAAGGGCCAAGTGGTCATGAACAAGATGAAAGTTACAATGACCAAAATGAAGATGTTATGTATGAAAACAACTACCAAGGGCAAGGTAATACACAAAATTGGGGGAACCAAAGGCCACGAAACTGGAACAATAACAATGCTAGAAATTGGAACAGTACCAATGATAGTAAATGGAACAACAATAATGACCGACAATGGGGGAACAACAATGAAGGGAATTGAAATGGAAGAAATAACAACAACAACTGGGGAGGTGTAGGTAATCGGCGGTCGGGTTTTCAAAGGCCCCCGATGTACCAACAACCAAGCAACCCTCCTCCATATCAATCTCATGGGCAAAGTTCTTCAAGCTCGAAAATGGGTCGGATAGAAAACATGTTCAAACATATGATAGAGAGGAATGCAGGATCTGATGCCCATATATACTCTCACACTACTTCCATCCGAAACCTTGAAGTAAAAATGGGCCAGATCTCACAAGCCTTAAACACACGCCCAAAGGGTACACTACCAAGTGATACAGTGGTGAACCCCAAGGGTAGGAACAACAACAACACCGGTCATGCTATGGCGGTAACCACTCGGAGTGGAAAAGGTGTGGAGGCAAGTACTTCAGAAAAAAAAAGTTGTTGATGATGATGAAGTTGTACCCCAAGATGAGCTACCAGCTGATGTGGAGCAAGCATTGGATGAGCCAAGTGAAGGTGGGGTAAGAATTGACATTCATTACAATAGGGAGGATTTGGATAGAAATGTAAACCCGTCTAGGGAACACGTAATTGACATGCCGGAACCGGTGGTCCCAAAGGCACCATTGCCTAGGCCACCTCCTCCCTATCCTCAGAGATTGGCAAAATAGAAGCAAGAGACCCAGTTTAAAAAGTTCTTTGATATGATGAAGAGTCTCACCATAAATGTTACTTTGGTTGAGGCCTTGGAGCAAATGCCAGGCTACGCTAAGTTCATGAAGGACTTGGTTACAAAAAAATGATCCATGGATTGTGAGACCATTAAGATGATGCACCAAGTGAGTGCTATTGTTCACTCCATGGCACCAAAACTTGAAGATCCAGGTGCTTTCACTATTCCTTGCACAATTGGGAGTCCAGACTTTGTAAAATCCCTATGTGATCTTGGGGCAAGCATAAATTTGATGCCATATTCTGTGTTCAAGACGTTGGGTATGGGACAACCTACGGCGACCTCTATGTGTTTACAAATGGCGGACCGATCAATGAAGAGGCCCCTAGGTATTATTGATGATGTCTTAGTGAGAGTGGACAAGTTCATATTGCCAGCAGATTTTGTTATCCTAGACTGTGAGGTTGATTTTGAGGTTCCTATTATCTTGGGGAGGCCTTTCCTTGCCACCGGGAAGGCCTTGGTCGATGTTGAAGCTGGGGAACTTACATTCATAGTTGGTGATGAGAAAGTGGTCTTCCTCGTATGCAAATCTATGAAGAAACCCAACAACACCAAAGTATGCTCTTTTATGGACCTTGTGTCCGAGGTTATTATTGATGATGCTAGTGTTATGTTCCATGTTGATGACCCTGTGGAGTTGTCCTTGTTGAATCACGAGGACTCGGTGGTGGATGGTGTACTTGAGAGCTCCCATTCCCTTCAAGGCATGGGGTCTTATTCCTATGCTCCCAGAAAATTGTCATTGGACTTGGAGAACAGGAAGACCCCACCAACAAATCCATCCATTGAGGAACCTCCGAATCTGGAGGTGAAGCCACTTCCTTCCCACCTCAGGTATGAATACCTTTGTCCCTCTTGTACTTTACCAGTTATTCTTTCCTCTTGCCTAACCAAATTGCAAGTTGACTCAACTTTAAAAGTGCTAAGGAGGAGGAAGAAAGCAATTGGTTGGACCTTGGCTGATATTCGGGTTATTAGCCCCGCATTTTGCATGCACAAGATTATATTGGAGGATGGAGCCAAACCCTCTGTTGAACATCAAAGAAGACTCAATAAAGCTATGGAAAATGTGGTGAAAAAGGAGATCATAAAATGTCTTGATGCGGGTGTGGTCTATCCAATTTCGAATAGTGGTTGGACTTCTCCTGCGTTCCGAAAAAGAGTGGAATGACAGTGATAAAAAATGATAAGAATGAGATCATTCCTACAAGAACGGTTACCGGGGGTGTGCATGGACTACCGCAAGCTCAACATGGTGACCCGAAAAGACCATTTTCCTTTACCATTCTTGGATCAGATGTTGGATAGGCTTGCAGGTCGAGCCTATTATTGCTTCCTTGACGGGTATTCTGGATATAATCAAATTTTGATAGGCCTGGAGGATCAAGAGAAGACCACCTTCACTTGCCCATATGGCACTTTTGCCTTTGCTCGAATACTATTCGGCCTTTGTAATGCCCCAACTACTTTCCAAAGATGTATGATGGCAATCTTCACCGACATGGTGGAGGACTTCCTAGAAGTATTTATGGACGACTTTAGTGTCGTCGGGGATTCTTTCGACGAATGCTTGAGTCATCTTGATAAAGTCCTTGCTCGATGTGAAGAAACAAATTTGGTCTTGAATTGGGAAAAATGCCACTTTATGGTGGAGGAAGGAATTGTTTTGGGCCATAAGATTTCAAAGAATGGCATTGAGGTTGATAAGGAAAATATCGAGGTTATTTCAAAACTTCCACCACCTATTTCAGTGAGAGGATATCAGAGCTTTCTTGGCCATGCCGGTTTTTACCGGCGGTTTATTAAAGATTTCTCTAAGGTGGTGAATCCATTATGCAAGATGTTAGAGAAGGATGCCAAATTCAATTTTGATGAGCAGTGTATGCAAGCTTTTGAACTCTTAAAACACAAGCTCACTACCACTCCCATCATCACGGTACCGGATTGGAGTGCCCCATTTGAGCTTATGTGTGATGCAAGTGATGTTGTTGTGGGTGATGCGCTTGGGAAAAGGGTGAACTAAGTGTTTCATCCAATTTACTATGCCAGCAAGACAATGAATTCTGCTCAAATGAACTACACAGTCACGGAGAAGGAGCTTCTAGCTATAGTCTTTGGCATGGAAAAATTTTGATCTTATTTAATGGGTGCCAAAGTCATGGTTCACACTGACCATGCAGCACTCCGGTACCTCATGACTAAAAAGGATTCCAAGGCAAGACTTATGAGATGGGTTTTGTTGTTACAAGAGTTTGATCTAGAAATAGTGGACCGAAGAGGGAGTGAGAATCAAGTTTTCGATCATTTGTCCCGGTTGGAAGAGCAAGGACGTCCTTGTGACGGACTTGAGATCAATGATAGTTTGCCGGATGAACAACTCCTTTCAATGTCCATGAGAGAAATGCCATGGTTTGCGGATATTGCTAATTTCCTATTCACCAGAGTTGTCCCTTGTGAGATCTCTTCTAACCAAAGGAAAAAGCTTCGAAGGGATAGATTGGATTTCTATTGGGATGAGCCTTATTTATTCAATATTTGCATCGATGGGGTAATCCGGCAATGTGTACCGGAGGAAGAGCAACTAGCCATCCTTGAGTCTTGCCAGTCCTCGCCGTATGGTGGTCATCACAGAGGGGTGAGAACTGCTTCTAAAGTGCTTAGTTGTGGGTTCTTTTGGCCCACTTTGTATAAGGATGCTAGTACCCTAGTGAAGAGGTGTGATGAATGCCAAAGAGCCGGGGGAATTTCCAAAAAGGATGAGATGCCTTTAAACTCAATTCTCGAGGTAGATATCTTTGATGTTTGGGGCATTGACTTCATGGGGCCATTCGTGAGTTCATGTGGGAACACGTACATCTTGGTCGTAGTTGATTATGTGTCAAAATGGGTGGAGGCCATAGCCTTACCAAACAATGAGGCTCGGAGTGTGATATCCTTACTCAAGAAGAATATCTTTACTAGGTTTGGCACTCCACAAGCCATCATCAGTGACAGTGGGTCACATTTTTGCAACAAAGCCTTTGACTCCTTGCTTTCTAAGTATGGGGTCAACCAGAAAGTCACTACCCCGTACCATCCTCAGGCTAGTGGCTAAGTTGAAGTGTCTAACAGGGAGATAAAGAGCATATTATCCAAACGGTCAATGTCAATAGGACTGACTGGGCTAAGAAATTAGATGATGCTCTTTGGGCTTACCGGACCGCCTACAAGACCCCAATTGGGGTGTCCCCATTTCGCTTGGTCTTTGGAAAAGCATGCCACCTTCCGGTGGAATTGGAGCACAAGGCTATGTGGGCCTTGAAAAAGTTGAACTTGGAATTGGATGTAGCTGCAAATCTTAGAGTGGAGCAATTGAATGAGTTGGATGAGTTTAGATTCCATGCGTACTCCAGTTTGTCCTTGTATAAGGACAAAATGAAGTACCTACATGAAAAATCTGCTCGAGGAAAAGAGTTCAAAGTTGGTGACTTGGTCTTATTGTTAAATTCTCGGTTGAGGTTATTTCCCGGGAAGCTAAAGTCTAAGTGGAGTGGCCCTTTTGAAGTGGTATTTGTTACTCCATTTTGGGCTCTTGACCTCAAGAACAAAAATGGTGAAGTATTCAGAGTAAATGGTCACCAAGTAAAACACTATCTTGGAAAAGTTGATGACAACCACGTGGTGGCACTTCTTCATCTCTAATGATCCCGGTAAAACATGTCGTGTCGCGACGTTAAATCAGGCGCTTCTTGGGAGGCAACCCATGTGTCTTTACTTTCATTTTCTTTGTTTTTCTTGGTAAATTAGGTTTCACTTTTACACTAACTGGTATTTGGATGTGTAGGATGATTTTGACACAGGAATTTGGCTGAGTATAGAAGCAAAAGCTCACTGGAAATTGACTTCGCGGTTGCGGTCGACTTTTCACGGTCCGCGAAGTCAATATGATGCAAACACAGTGCTCTGGAAATAGACTTCATGGCCGCGGTCGGCTCTTCGCGGTCCACGAAACCCTTCTGCCTCGTAAGCCTTATGCCATTGAATGACCGCGGACCGCGGTCAAATTTTTGCGGTCCGCGGTAGGTAAGTGGGGTGGTTCCCAGCTCTTCCTATAAATAGGACTTGAGGGTTACATTTCACAC
This sequence comes from Nicotiana paniculata, assembly GCA_005239505.1. NCBI lineage: Eukaryota > Viridiplantae > Streptophyta > Magnoliopsida > Solanales > Solanaceae > Nicotiana > Nicotiana paniculata. Next base: position 17,413 of record ML342598.1, read on the forward strand.
TTTTCCCACTGTAGCTAGCCTAAGCCACTTTCAACCGTGTCTCACTTTTGCATCCTCTGAAACTTATTGCTTGCATCCATACTTTCATCCCAACATCTAATAAGTGTATTTATGCTTCATTAACTTCTTAATTTGTTTATCTTCTTTAGTTTTCAATTTCTTTTTCATTATTATTTTCTCTTTCTAGGCTTGTAAATGTTAGGGTTAGGCCAAATGTGTTCAAAATAGTCCTTTGGAATGCAATTGCACTGATTACTTATATAGGACTTCACTCAATGAATACTTTAGCATAGAAATTGCAAATTCTGGGAACCCTAGGTAAATAGCCATTTTCGCGGTCTGCGGTCCATTTTTGGCGGACCGCGGTGCTTTATTTTGCTTAAGTTTAATTAGAACTTCGCGACCGCGATTGACTTTTTGCGGTCTGCGAAGTCAGTCCAGTGTGTCCTTATCAAAGCATGATTAGACTTTCACGGCCACGGTCAACTTTTCGCGGTCCGCGAAGTCAGTCCAGTGTGTCCTGTTCAATGCATGATTAGACTGTCGCGGCCGCGGTCGACTTTTTGCGGTCCGCAAAGTCTGTCCAGTGTGTCTTGCCTCATTCCAATATGCTTAAACTTCAGTGACTACTCAAGTGTCTGCACATCAATGTTCAGGAAACTAACCATGTTCACTTATGTGTACTTTGCAGGCAATGGTACTATCTCGTGGGGGAGATCGCAAAAACACGGGTAGAGGAGAAACTCAAAGGGGGAGAGGCCCGGGGGAACCAAGGCAAACTTCAAAAGTTACATTGCCTCAGTCGTCACGACGGCCCAGTCGGTTTACAGACTCTCCTCCTTCACCATCAGGAAGTGAATATGCTCCGTCAGAAGAGGCCTCATCACAGTCATCCCCAATTGACCAGGTCTCATCTCTCCCAGCCACAGCACGAGCAGTGTCTCCGGCCAAATTCGCCTCCAGTGAACACTCATATTCTACTTCCCCTACAAATTCATTATCCGGGGAAAATTCAAGTAACAACAAAGGGGATGTGCAGGTGGTTGAAGGGGTAGAGCGCACTAGGAACCCGGATGTGTGGAAGGATCATTTTGTAAGTGAGAAATCCTTTCACAGATTCAGGGAGTTGTGGACTGCATGATCTCTTATCCCGGAGCGCACCTTCTCAATGAAAGATATATCCACATACAACCCCAATGTGAGGCAGAAATTCCGAGACAGGAAAGGATGGCCCTATTTCACTGAGCATCTTTCGGAGGCCAATGAGCATATAGTGAAGGAGTTCTACACCAATTTTCTTTTTCTGGAAAAGGACTCAAAGGCATCCAAAGTTTGGAATCTCACTGTGCCTTTTGACGGACCTTCACTAAATGACTATTTGGAGATGGATGATGTGGATGATTCATTATACCGTGAAAAACTTGCCGAGAAGGATGCTGCGAGAAATTGGTTGGGTTTGCACTTGGCCAAGCCCGGGGACACCCCGGAGTGGTTAACGGCTGGAAAGACTATCACCAGGAGGACCCTGAACTTCGATGCTAAAGGATGGGAGACTTTTGTATGTAGCAGGCTAGACCCGACTCATCATGACCAGACGCTCCCTCTCAGTAGGGCTGTATTAATAGCATCTATCATGGTTGGATACCCCATCAATGTGGGGAGTGTGATGTCCGAGGTCATTAGCCGATTGGTCAGCACAGGTGATACTTCTTACCCTTATCCTCATTACCTGACCATGTATTGTGAAGACCAGGAAGTGACTATGAAGAGATTTGACACCAAAGTCAAGCCCAAAGCACCTTTCTCCTGGTATGACTTGAAAGATGAGGATAACCCCAAAAAGAAGTCAAAGGGAAAGTCGGTTGCCTCCACTAGCCAGTCTGAAGAGCCAGTGGTGGTAGCGGAACCCTCACTGCCCCAGCCTGCCATTCCAGAGGAGTCTCCATGCCCATCTTCCTCCACAGCTACAGACATCCCCTCCACCAGAGCCTATCCTATGACTGCTCAACGGCTGAACATGACTCTCACTAGCCTCACCAACTGGATGCAATCAACTACGACAAAGTTGACTGCAATTTCTACAGCCATGGCAGCCCCAGTTACTCCGCTCCCACCACAGGTCCCGCAGTCCATTGAGGACACTCTTAAAGAAATTTTGGAAAATCAGAAGAAAATCCTGGACACAGTGGGTGCACATGAGAGTGCATTGGCAAAGCTGGCCAAAGAAACAAAGAAGCTGAGGAAGACCAGGGCGTCAAAGGAGGAGGTGGCGAAGCTGAGAAAGGAGGTCGACAAGCTATCAGGCGATCAGATTCCTTTGGAGATGCTACTAGAAAACCCCACAGAGCCCCAGCCAGAGCAGCAGCCATTGCCTCAGTCAGTGCAGGAGGAAGAACCGGTGAGGCCACTGAAGAAGAAGAAGGTCATGCCCCGTGCCCAGAACATCAGGCTTATACTGGCAGACCCCCCCCCCCACAGAGCACACTCAGACTCAAAGCCAGGAGGCTCAGCCCACCGGAGCTCCATCACAGGCTATACCAGATCCAGCTCCTACAGGTTCCCCATCTGAGGCAGTTCCTTCCTCATCTCAGGAAGTTCCTACCCCATCTCAGACAGAGCACCAGGGACCACAGCAGGCCGAGGGACAATAGGGAGTTTTCTTTACTCTCTCTCCCCCATATTTTGCGCACTATTTTTTCTTTATAGCATTGAGGACACTGCTTTCTTTTAGTTGGGGGAGTGCCCCTACAGGCATTTTATTTTGGCTACATCGGATTGTATAATGAAAACAACTTTTTGTTTCTCTTTCTTTACGTTATTTCTTTTTTTTGGGTATGTATAAGATAACTATCCATTGTAAATATTCATCCCTTATGTATAGTCATCTAATTCCCCTAATTGTACATATTCATTCCATCCCACACACTTTATGTTATTTTACACAATTCTTTTCTATTTTATAGCTTCTTGCTTTTCTTTCATAGTTTCTTGTTTGGTTTTCTCGTGAGAAATAAGCCTTTGGTTTTCTTAACGCCACGTTTCTTTCCAAAGGTGGAACTTGTGTGAACCGGGTGGCTCTTCCCAAGGATGGACGGTGTGACAACCTTCTTAAGGGTTTGAGTCTGTTTTTCCTTTTCTTGTTGTTTTGTTTTTCAATAACGGTGCCTCAAGNTTGAGACTCTTGTGTTGGCCGATAATCATCGGGTGGTTCTTCGGGACCATTTTTTGTTACTCAAAGCACGACTAAGGTCGTTGTGGGCCCTCGACTCGGGTTCCGTAACAATCCTTTAGTTGTGAGTGGTGAGAAATTCGTAATTTCAAGTCCAAGTTCCGTGCCACTAGTCTAGAACTTGCCCTGAGTGTTGTCTAGTCTAAATTCTAGGTGTAACTTGACTTGAGAAGTGACTATAGGCTTTCCTTGGCTTAAACAAAGAATTGAACACTTCCATGACCTTCCAAGAGAAATATTCCCTAGTCAACCCTTTTGAGCTTTACGCCTTTTCTTTGTACCCAAGTTACAAGCCTTTAACCATTTTTTTACCCTCTCTTGCCACCCGATCTTTCCTTGGCGCTAGGCAAAAACCATAAGTTTGGGGGAGAGACGAGAGATGTGATGAAGTGAAAAAGAAGGCACAAAAGAAAGAAAGAAAGAAAGAAAGAAAGAGAAGAGAAAAGGCAATGAAAAAGAATGAAAATAAAAGAATGAACAAAAAGAAGAAATAAAGGGAATTGATGAAAAAGTGTCTCTCCAACCCTACAAAGGATAAAAAGACTCAAAGAGTCAAGAAAATGCGAGACCAACAAAAAAAATGAAGTGCTTAAGGAAATATAAAACTCACTCTAACCAAATACGCCCTACCCTTGATCAAAAGCCTTCATCATGATTCCAAAAAAGTCCTATATGATCTTAGGACGAGTGAAGCCTATATTAGTGGTGATGTACACAAAGGGAAAGCCTATGGTACTTTGAGCCGAACTTGGGACTCTTTCCTTGATGAGAGATGAGCGATTCACCATATTCCTCGTTCTGAGTGTCATTATTCTGAAAGGTGAGATGCTGGGGAAAATTACGGAATAAGAGTTTGGGATCCACACTAACGAGGTAATAGCTAGAAGTTCACTGATGAGTTGGACCAACCCTTGAAGCTCTTGTATCACACTTGAAACTATGGTTTTGAAAAGCTCAATCATTGTCAATGATTCATTCGCATTAGGGGCTATGGTTAGTTCCAATTGATGCTAGTTGAGGTCACCAATAGTACATCCAAATTTTTGTGAAATCTCTCACAAGGGTGGGGCTTATTTTGTTTTGCTTGAGGACAAGCAAGAGCTTAAGTTTGGGGGAGTTGATAACTTGGATTTTTGACTCGTTTTCCGTGTCTTTATACATGAATTTTGGATACAATTTTACACAAAATAGCCCCGAAAGCTTATACGTTGTGCTTGTTGCAGGATTGAACCAGAAATGAAGGAATTCAGTCTAAAATATGCTCAAAATAGGAGTGAATCCGGCACAAGGATCATACCCAACAAGGCTACTCAAGCCAACAAGGCCACCGCGGCCACGGTCGTGGTTTCGCGGACCGCGGTGCATTTCCAGCGAGTTCAGAAATTATGTCATCAGCCACCGCGGCTGCGGTCGTGGTTTTGCGGACTGCGGTACATTTCCAGTAGCTCAGAAAGTTTACTGTCATCCACCGCGTCCGCGGTCGAAGTTTCGCGGACCGCGGTGGAGTTCCAGTGTGACCCAAGAATTGCAAGTTCTCACCGCGGGCGCGGTCGAAGTTTCACGGACTGCGGTGGCGTTCCAGTGAGGTCCTAATGTTTTAGCGGACCGCGGTCGTGTTTTCACGGTCCGCGGTGGTACTTCATGGGTATTTTTGTCCGAAAATTTGGCAGACTATAAATAGACTATTTTGTAATTTATTTAAAGGGCTGGAAGATATCAACTGTTTTTCAGAGTAGAGAGCTCGTGAATATTTTAGGGTTTTTATTTCTTTAGCTTTATTCTTGTGTTTTTAACATTGAAAACTTCAATTTCATTGTTAGGAATCAATTAAATGGGTTATTATTTTTCTCTATCATTGTTCTCATCTTTGATTATGATTAGTTAAACCCATTAGCTAGGGTGTGGCTCAACCCTAGCGTGGGTATATAATGGGGTTTTGAAATTAAGGTTGGGAAATTAATGGGTGTTGGCTATTTAGGTTATTTCAAGGTTTTTATTGCTATAATTAGTGGTTGCAAACACTAATTAACCTTTTCATGACTTGGGTCTTTCTTGAGAAAGAAGACTTGAGTCTAGAAATTAGCCTAATAGGAAATTAGGGCATTATCAAGAGATTGGTAGTCCCAATCAAAGGTGTTAAACCCAGAAATGGTAAAACCCTACTTGAGCCTAGTTAACGGGTTAAACCTCGAGAGAGTAACACCCTACCTAAGCCTATATTGCTTGACTATTGGGCACCCAATTAGACTCGAGAGAGGCAATTAGGGTATAATCACTCAAACTACCGAGAGGTATAGAGTGATCACCTTCGTGCCTTGGTTATAGCTATATCCCTAGCATATTCCCTGACCTTATAATTGAATCCCTTTGTGTATCCACCTAGGCCACTGTCACGACCCTAGTGCGTTTATCAATATTAGAAAACAACAACAAAAACAAAATAAAGTTAATCATTAATTAGCTTACAAACAATAGAATACATTTAGTATAGTTCAACACCAACCAATGTTTAGAAGTGCAATTAGAAACACTCGACCCTTCTAGATCGCTGATACACTCACTCCCATCTATAGGCTCCCTGTGGATTCGATCCCGACCATTCGGGTAAAAGCTACACGACCTTTGCCTTCATACTTATATAGTAGTGTGGGTGCAGTCGCTGTCAATATCTAATATGCACATATAAATGCAGTATGGTTAAGACATAATTTCAGGATACATAGAATTCCTAAAGGCATGATTTCTAAAATGCACAAAGAGTTACAGGATGATTGGGACATGATTTTGGATGCACATGAGTAACAGATTTTATGTTTACGTTGTTTATTGTCTTACGAGCAGGATTTCTAAGCGATAAATATAAAGCATGGATGAGATGCTGAAACAGTAGACATGAAATCCTAGGAACATGGTATCTAGTTCATGCTTGTTTGAATGAACATGCTGGTCCTAAAACATGGATTCTAATACAGATAAAAACAATGTAAAGCTTAAAACATGATTTCTACCTGATGATGTTAACAGAACTATATGGATACCCTCCCCACTTCACTAGCCATCTCCAATATCTGTTTACAAATAATTATTACAGACCAGCTGAGTAAATTACATAAATAGATAAAGGAAAAGAAGAAGTTAAATTATAGGGAGCCTGAAAAAACAGGCCCAGATTCCCAGAACCTTAAGCGCCCAAATGTTTCATAGCCTTTTTCATATGCGGGTGTGTCAGAGTTCCCTAAGGACCTCAAGGGATCAAGGGCAGTGCTCACACCCAGATTTCATAACTATAATTGAGTAAGTGCAGTGTGGAAGGGCCAGCCCCAGTGCATCAGAGTTTAGAGGGATCTCACAGGAATCCCAAGGCAGTCATACACTGGAGGGACAAAACCTAAGGACCTAAGAGTAGAGTGAGAGTGTTGGACATAATTTTGAAAAGGGTTTAAATAGGAAAGCAACATTTGAAAGAAGGGATTCAGTTACAATAGTTTTATAAAATAGGAGAGTTGTTTAGTAGTAAAATAATTTTGATAAGAGTGGTGAAATCAAACGAACAACAGATCAAACATAGAGCCCAAACAGGTTCAGCAATACTCAAATAACAACCCTTCACGCAGGGATAATTGGGGACTGGGGACACATAATACACATATAATAAACACAAGTCTCTTGCAATTAAGGGGTAGCTAATAGTGTGAATAGTGAGATATGAATTCAGGAGTGCTAATTAGAACATAGTCACAGAATCAGAAATGCTTAGGGGGATTCATGGGATTGGGAGATGACATAGTATAGGATTTCGTAGCAGGAGGGAGGACATAGAAGCACTAAACATGATTGATCATAGAATAAGGGGAAACTTAGGGTGACAAATCAATAAGGCATACCAGAACTAGGCTACTAGTACACAATCATCAAAACAGAATTGAGTCATATTGAATCAGATTACAAGTTTATAAGAACATGCTAATCCTAAAGAGTTAAGACATAATTAGCATACTAGATGAAGCAATGATGCAAAGAGGTCAATTGCATGTTGAACATCAAAACAATAGATAGAAACAAATCAGGAACATGATAAACTGAAGTAGTAAAAGAAGGATATTGGTTTTCGGACATAAATTGGAAATCAGAGCATACCAGTAAAGGGACAGTAAACACAAAGGTGAAGGGGGCAGGAGAGCACAATAGTTAGCCTTGGCTTGCAGTCGGCTAACTCAGAATAATAGTAAGTGACACAGAAAGAGAGCATAAAGCTTTGAGTGTAGGATATAGAGTTTGAACTAATGTGTTCGTCTCGTTTAGTGTCAATGAGAGAGATGAAGAGCATATATAGTAGTTTGAAACTAGGTAGGATAAGGTAACAATCAAAGTGATGTGATTGGGGAATCAGAATCAATCAACATAAGATCAATATAAGTACTCCCTTCAATTAAGGAGTTAACTTTGAACGGTAATAGACATGTAATAAATAAGGAAAGATACCATATGACTGGAATATAACACAATAAGGAAATAATTTCAGCACAGTACCAGTATAAAACATGTAATTGAGGCTAAGTTCAGAGGATTCTAATTAAGGAAATAACATGAGAATTAATTTGACAGCATAGTCGACCATAAAATAAGGCAAGAAATGAGCTAATGTCGGAAAATCAGCATGGAAATCATCATAAGGGATTAGTGAAAGGTATCAATCACAGGGAATCAAGGGTTCAAATAGGAAATAGTACTGATTAGGGGGAATCAACACAAATTGCACAGAATAAACACATGATAAACACCTCAGAAGGCAAGAATTAGAAACCTAATAGACATGGTAATATAGAATCCATATAGAATCAGAGATTCAAACTGGAATATAGTAATGATAAACATAAACCTCTGAGAGTTAGCGAGGTAAGCACATAATAGGCAGAATCAGAAACCCTAGTAAGCCAAATAGGGTGAAAAATCAAACAAAATTAGGGATTCGCATAGAACATAGTATGACTTAACAGAATAAACATGATATCGGCGGAAGAAGCAACAATCGGAAACCCTAATGAACATAATAAGGTATAAATCACAAAATACTCAGATTGATCGACGCAGATTCATAAGAATCAAACATGCAAACAAGTTGAAAGAACGAACAGTAAAGACGAACTCAGAACCCAAAGATTAAACCAAGAAACTTAGGGTTTTCGACATAATAAAATCATATGAAGGATAAACTTAAACAAATCGTTTAAACACAGTGAAAATCACAGAATAACACTGAAGTCAAAAGTAAAATCATTTTTTAAAAAAGGGGTTAAGAAACCCGAGTTTGACGATGAAGAGATGCTTCAGAAAAAATCAGAAAAATCTTTAAGAAAACAGTAAAGGTAACTCGAATAGACTCAGATCCGTTGCAGATCTAAGAAATCCGGTGTTAAAATAAGGGTTTGAGATAGAGAACCCAAAGAGAGAGAGAGAGAGAGAGAGAGAGAGAGAGAGAGAGAGTAGGCTTAGAAACCACAGGTTCTAGCTGGAGATGGAAGGATCTTACTCTTATGGCCATGGACGGCCTGAGAATGACATGAAAACCATGGGAGGTGAGTGAACCACCTTCTGGTTCCTTTGAGGACCTCAAGGCAGCAATAACCCGGTGTGAGAATGAGCTATGGAAGCTGGGATGGTGGTGAGACCACCATAGTTACCGGCAAGTCGACGGCCGGTGAGAGGTTAGGTTTAGCAGAGAGAGTTTGAGAGATGGGAGAGATGTGTAACGGCGGAGTGAAAGAGAGAAAATGAACGGGGAAGGGGGGTAGTCTCTAGGGTTAATTAAGGAAAGGGGAGATCTGAACCGTTGATTAAAATTGATCAACGGTACAGATTAGACAAGAGATTGGGTAGGGTAGGATAGTGTATTGGACTTGGGGTATTTGGGCCATTTTTAATCAGACTTGGGTCTGGTTTAATTAGGTTATAAATGAATGGAAGTGACTATCTGTTAAATACCCCATGTAAATTAATTGAAACAATTTATAAAAAATAGCTGTTAATATAAAAATGAATTTCATGCGTAGAAAATAATTAAGATTATTACTTAGTATTTTAAAAATACAAATGATTAATTTCTGGATAAAAATAGTATAAAATCGTATGATTGGATTATAATTGCAAAGTTATTGTAATTATAGCCAAAAGGTGCCAATTTGGCTAATTATGAAATAATTTGGTCTTAATAGGACCAAAAATAATTAATGAAACCAAGAAATGATTTTGAAATCATTTGTAATATAATTTTATAATTATTTATTGGCAATAAAAGGTTGGATAGATAAATACAAATATAGGAAAATTGTGAAAAAATATCAATTGCTATTGATACATGATTTTGAAGCTATATATGCAAAGTTAAAATATTTTGAGGAAAAATTGGGTATCAACACTCCTGCATAAGCAATATCGAGAGATGAGATTCAAAAAGTATTCTGAACTTATCTCATATCTTCTTGTAGCCGAGCAACATAATGGGTTGTTAATGAAAAACCATGAAAGTCGACCTACTGGTTCTTGTCCATTCCCTGAAGTGAACGAGACGAACTTCCACAAAGCTAAGCGTGACGAGGTCGTGTCCCCAGTCATGGTCATGGACATGGTCGGGGAAGAAACTCTAATCATGGTAATAATAATGAACCAAAGAACCCTCCTCACCACCAGCAGTAGAAAAGGAAGGAACAAAAACATGAAGCGGTGCAAGCAACAAAGGCAGAAAATGCATGCTATAGATGTGGAGGAAAAGGCACTAGTCAAGTACCTGTTGTACGTCAAAGCACCTGGTTGAGCTGTATTAAGCCTCCCTGAAAAAGACAGATAAAAATGTTGAAGCAAATTTTATTTCTGAGAATTATTTAGACTTCATGCATTTGGATGTAGTAGCTGATTACTTTGCACTCCTGGAAGGAGAAAAAGGTTATGTGATCGGTGATGAATCAGTAGAAATGTGAATATTTTAATTTTTGTTGTTTGTTCTCGATAGTATGGTTATGTAATTGTTGTACATAAATAAAACTTATGCTTTGATAATGATATTTACTACCATATTTATTTTGTTTATATCATTTTGAAGAATATGGATAATCCTCAAATTACGTTTGGATCAAAGGGCAATCATGAAGATATTTATGTAACTAATAGTGGAACAACTCACGCCATATTCAAAGATCAGAAATACGTTTCTTATTTGCATAAGAAAAAATCAAATGTTTCAACAATTTCTGGTAATATAAGTTTGATTGAAGGCTCCAGAAAAGCCACTATATTTCTGTCTAAGGGAACAAAACTTATAATAGACAATGCATTGTTCTCTTCCAAGTCTCAAAGAAACTTGTTGAGTTTTATAGATATCCACCAAAATGGATATCATGTTGAGACGATAGATGAAATGAATATGGAATATCTTTGTATTACAAAGGATGTTTCTGGCCAGAAGTGCATTGTAGAAAAGTTACCAACTTTATCTTTTGGCTTATACTATTCAAAAATTAGTACAATTGAAGCACACTCTATTGTAAATCAAAAGTTTACTAATTCAAATATTATTGTGTTTTGGCATGGCCGTTTGGGCTATCCTGGATCAATAATGATGAGAGGTATTGCTGAAAATTTGAGTGGGCATCCATTAAAAAACCTGAAGATTCTTACAAATAATGAATTTTCTTGTGATGCCTGTTATCAAGGCAAAATGATCACTAGACCATCACCAATGAAGGTTGGCATTGATCCCCTGCCTTTTTAGAACGCATACATGGGGATATATGTGGACCTATTAACCCACCAAGTGGACTGTTTAGATATTTTATGGTCCTAATAGATGCATCTTCAATATGGTCTCATGTGTGCCTATTATCATCTCGCAACCTGACGTTTGCAAAGCTATTAGCCCAAATAATTCGATTAAGTGTACAATTCCCAGATTATACTATAAAGGTTATTCGCTTGATAATGTTGGAGAATTCTCATCTAAAGCTTTTGATGATTATTGTCTATCAGTTGGGATAAAAATTCAATTTCCTGTAGCTTATGTTCATACTCAAAATGGTTTTGCTGAGTCATTTATTAAACGCCTGCAATTGATAGCAAAATCACTACTTATGAAAATAAAATTGCCCACTACTGTATGGGGCCCTGCTATCTTGCATGCAACATCACCTATTTGTCTCAGACCGAAACATTATAATAAATATTCTTTGTCACAATTAGTTTTTGATCATGAACCAGATATTGCCATCTACGAATTTTTAGATGTGTTGTATATGTGCCAATAACACCACCACAACGCAGTAAATGAGACAACATAGAAGGTTCGAATATATGTTGGGTTTGAATCACCCTCTATTATTCGCTATCTTGAATTATTGACGGGAGATTTACTCGATATTGTCGGTTTGATGAAACAAATCTCCCACAATTAGGGGGAGAGAATAATGAAATCAAAAGAGAAATTATGTGAAAAGTTTCATCATTATCTCATTTTGATCCACCTACCCCTATATGTAATCAGGAGGTCCAAAAGATCATCCATTTACAAAATATAGCAAATTAAATGCCAGATGCGTTTACTCATTTGACAAGGATAACTAAGTCACATATCCATGCAGAGAATGTGCCTATCCGAATTGATGTCCCAACATGACCATCTACTATCATGAGAGTTAGTGAACCTAAAGCACACATAAAGCGTGGTAGGCCTTTGGGTTCTAAGGATCGAAATCCTAGAAAAATAAAATCGACAAATTATCAAAAACGATCCCATGAAGGGATCCAAGATCTGCTTAGTTCTAAGATTTTTAAAGAAATCAATGAACCCGAGATTCAAGTGAGTGAGAAGCTTTTAATAAGTTCTATTGGTGAAGGAATTAATTTAAATCGATCTAAAATTGTGGTGGATAATATTTTTGCATATAATGTTTCACTTAAAATTATGCAAGATAGTGAGGATCTTGAACCCCGATCTGTTGAAGAATGTCGACAAAGATCTGATTGGCCAAAATGACAAGAGCCAATTCAATCATGATTGAACACACTTGCTAAAAGAGGTCTTTGGACCAGTAGTCCAAACACCTGCTAGTATAAAACCAGTTGGTCAAAAATGAGTTTTTTTGCGAAAAAAAATAATGATAAAAATGAAATTGAAAGATATAAAGCTCGCCTTGTCGCACAAGGATTCTCACAACGACTTGGAGTCGATTTTGATGAAACATATTCACCTGTTATTGATACCATAACATTTCGATATCTCATCAATTTAGCACGACATGAAAAGCTTGAAATACATCTAATAGATGTAGTTACAACTTATCTCTACGATTCACTTGATAATGAAATTCATATGAAAATCGCTGAAGGACTTAAAATGCATGAAGCAAATCGAGAATCTTGGGAAATGTACTCAATCAGATTACAAAGATCTTTGTACGGTTTAAAGCAATCTGAGCGTATGTGATATAATCACTTAGTGAATATTTGTTGAAAGAGGGTTACGTAAATGATGTTATTTGTCCATGTATTTTTATAAAGAAAATGACATAAGAATTTCTTATATTTCCTGTTTATGTTGATGACATAAATCTTGTTGGAGCTCCAGAAGAGCTCCAAATATCTTAAGAAGGAATTTGAGATGAACGATCTTGGAAAGACAAAACTTTGCCTTGGTCTGAAATTTGAACTTTTAGCAAACGGGATCTTTATCCATCAATCTGCCTATACAAAAAGAGTCTTAAAACGCTTTTACATGGACAAAGCGCACCAATTGAGTACACCAATGGTTGTTTCAGACCTCTAGAAGAGGGTGAAGAACTCCTTAATTCTAAAATACCTTATCTTAGTGCACTTATGTATCTTGCTAATGCTACAAGGTGTGACATAGCATTTTCTATTAATTTACTAGCAAGATATAGCTCTTCTCCTATATGAGACATTGGAATGGGATTAAGCATATATTGCGATATTTAAAGGGAACACTTGATATGAGTTTATTTTATTCTAACAAAGGTAGTGCAGATCTTGTTGGTTATGCAGATGCAGGTTATTTATCTGATCCACATAAAGCTCGATCTCAAACCGAGTACGTGTTTACATGTGGAGGTACTTTCATATCATGGCGCTCCACAAAGAAATTTATTGTTTCTACTTATTCAAATCATATTGAGATAATAACTATTCATGAAGCAAGTGGGGAATGCGTAAGGTTGAGATCAGTGATTCATTTTATTCAAGGAAAATATGGTTTGGAATGTAATAAAAGATCCACAAATTTATACGAAGATAATGATGCATGCATAGCCCAATTAAAGGGAGGATTTATAAAAGAATATAGAACAAACATTTCACCAAAATTATTTTACACACATGATCTTTAGAAAATTAGTGACATTGATGTGCAATAACTTCGTTCAAGTGACAATCCAGCAGATTTATTCACTAAATCTTTGCCAACTTCAACTTTTGAGAAGAGGGTATACAAGATTGGAATGTGGAGACTCAAATATTTAAAATGAGGTTTTTATCAGGGGGAGTAAAATACGCGCTATACTTTTTTTCCCTTACTAAGATTTTTCCTATAGGGTTTTCCTTATAAGGGTTTAATGAGACAACCAGTTATGCGTATTACTAAATATGCGTATTCTTTTTTCTTCACTGAGATATTTTTCCTACGAGGTTTTTCCTAGTAAGGTTTTAAGGAGGCACATTATCTTTTAATCAACATCCAAGGGGAAGTGTTATAAATATATTACATTATGGATGTTCATTTAATATTCAATTGTAAATAAGCTTCCTGAAGAAGCTTATCTATATGAGACTCCGCCGTAAATATGTTTATCTATTTGGTACTCTATCAGTAATAAGCCTCCTGAAGAAGCTTATCATTTCGGTATTCTGTTATGGATAAACATCACCCTCCCTTCCCCCCCCCCCCCCCCCCNACTCCGTTATGGATAAACATCACCCTTGATAGAAGATTATCTATATCTGGTACAATAGCAACTTACACAGAAGCAACTTACACAACAACTTCCTTTCTTCTATAAATAGAATAGATTTCAATTCATTATGTACATAAGTTTGAAGTTTGAATAATATATCAGTTTCTCTTTATACTTGTCTTACCGTCTTTATTTTATAACATTTTTTAAACTAAAGACTGTATAATACTTTTTGTTATGCTACTACCTTTGCGCATTATATATTTTGATTTATAAAATAAATTTTTGTACTCCATATATAAATTTTAATGAACAATGAAGATTCCCTTGTAAGTTTTTTTGGGAGATCTCGATTAATATGTTGAATCAGTAACGAAGCTAGTGTATATGTTATAGATTTGGTCAATTATTAATTTTGAACATAGCAACTTAAAGAATAAGAATCTCCACATAAACTTAAAAATTTTGATTATGCCTCTGCATGGAATAATCTATTTTAAAAATAAAGATGATGTCTTCAAAAGATAGAAGGTTATTTATTTATGATATATCTTCTTTAATACATCTTTGTTTGTTTGTTCCTACATCTTGAAAATTACTTACGTTTTCTTCGAATTTTTTATGGAAAATTGTTTTAAAAAATTGGTAACAAATTTAAATATTACTATTGACCTCCAATACCATTACAAAAGAAAGAGCACCTAAGTTCTGAATTCAGACTTTAGGCCTCAACAAAACATAACAATCCTCTAATTACACTATATATCTCGAACTAAACTCCTACGTTTCTGTGCTTTCTTTAATGCACTAAGCATCTACCTTTTGTATTGGTAAAAAAAGAGTTTCACACGTATAATTCTTGATGACTCAGCCGGTTACATGGACCAAGGAAAATATGACAGCTGGACATGATTCTATAAAGAGGTGCGAAGCAAAGAGACACGACTCAATAAACCTACGAAGTAATCAGCTAAGAGAAACTCAACCTGATTGAGACAAGGAAGAGACACGGTCAGAATGAATCCGGACAAAGCTACGGGCAGATTCAGAGACCCTCAATTAATGAATCACGCGTTACACAACCTTCATGCAACAATTACGGTCATTCTATGTAACGTCTCATTAATGTAATAATTAGTCATTAATGAGCGATCATTGTAAGAGGTAGACATTGTATTAAGAAATTCCATATATAAGGGAATAAAATATAACTTGTAAGGGCATCTGAACTACAATACAATACATTTTACTTCTCTGTGCATCATATTATTGTCTATTTACTTACTCCTTTTTATTTATTATTATTTCCTGGATTATCAGAAACCCGTGTTCATCCTAAAAATAGCTTTGGTCAAAGGATATAATTCTTTGGTTAAACAAATTGGTTCCATTGTCGGGACGTCTGATAATCTATGTTTGCTTTTCAAGAGATATCCTCTGAACTATGTCGAACTCCAACGACAAAAACCAGCAGAGAAATGGAACCCCAGTTCCATCACCTTTAGGAACCCCACGTGGTTCAAGGAAACAATCCCCAGAAAGATCCAATAACAACAACGATAATAATGATCAAACGGTAGAACAAGATCGGGTAAAGCAAATGATTGCAGAGTATGTGGGCCAAGCTTTGCAAGAATTTGCAAGGGGATTACCAGCGGCATCACCTGTATCACTGACACCACCTCCCAATAACACTATCACCGTGGAAAATCCTCAGTCTGGGTTGGTAAACTCATAAAGGATGACACTCCTAATGAATCTCTCGAAGCGAGACCAGGTATGACTAATAACCCTGAATTACAAAATTTATTACTAACCTTGCAGAAATAGGCGAAGGAACAAAACGACCGAATCGAGCAAATTCCTGGAGTACCACTTGTTATCAAAGGCATTGATGTTGATAGATATTCTCAACAACCTTGGAAACCAAGCGCAGCACCCTTGACTATACCCAAGAAGTTTAAAATGCCTGACGTTCTTAAGTATGACGGAACAACTGACCCACGCAACCACGTGACTGCTTTTACCACCGGAGTAAAGGGCAACGACTTAACAAAACAAGAGATTGAATCAGTTCTTGTCAAAAAATGCGGAGAAACGCTTACCAAAGGAGCCCTAACCTGGTATTCTCTTCTCCCTGAAAATTATTTCGATTCTTTTGCTGAGCTTGCAGATTCTTTTATAAAAGCACACTCCAGTGTGCAAAGAGTCGAGAAAGGAATGGAGGACATATATAAAATAAAGAATGGAGACACGGAACTACTCCGTGAATTTGTAGATAGGTTCCAACGAGAAAGAATGAAACTACCAAGGGTGCCTAATAATTGGGCAGCCATGGCATTTGCAAGTAATCTAAATGACAAAAGCTCAGAAGCCACGAGGAGACTCAAATAAAGCTTGAGAGAATTCCCAGTTACAACGTGGAACGATGTTTATAACAGGTACAATACTAAACTTCGAATAGAAAAAGATACCATTGCTCGTTCGAAAGATGAAGATCATACCAGATCCAGACGTTCCGAATCAGACAGGAGATCAGGTAAAAACAGGTACGATCCTTACTTGGGACCATTGGGACGTGAAACTCGTCCCAGGTTTGAAAACACCAGGTCATATTATAGACCACCAAGCAGAGATGCGGGCTCGTCCTCATCTAGATCCAGAAAGGATCGAGATGAACTACCTAGAGGTAATGCACGAATTGGGGATCACGCCTTTAATGTAAGTACCCCTGAACTTGTTTCAATATTAAGAAATATGGGTGATAAGGTTCGATGGCCCAAATAAATGTGGTCAAACCCAACTAAAAGGAATCCAGATTTCTGGTGTGAATTCCATAATGATCATGGACATAAGACTGCAGATTACAGGTTTTTACAAGGTGAAATAGAACAATTATTGAAAGGGCTATTTAACAGAATTGTTTAGTGATAAAGGTAAACATGCATACATGAAGAACAGGCAGGAGCCCCTGAAGACTCCATATCCAAAAAGAACCGTCAACGTGATACATGGAGGATAGGAAGTAAATGGAATAGTTTGCAAATTAGCTTCAAATGTCACAATTAAACACGGAAAGCGGGTTCGAGAAAATCCGGACGTAGATGATATAACCTTTGATGATGAAGATTTCGGCGGACTAATGCTCCCGCACAACGATGCTCAGGTAATATCCTTACTCATTCATGACACTAACATTAAAAGAGTGTTGATTGATCCAGGTAGTTCAGTCAACATTATCTTGCTAAGAGTCGTGGAAGAAATGCTCTTGGGAAATCATGTAATCCCAAAGGCACGAGCCATATCAGGGTTTGACAACTCTACAGTGATAACCAAAGGAGAAATCGAACTTAGCACTTATGCCGAGGGAGTAATTAGAAACACCAAATTCCAAGTCGCTGATACTGACAGGGCTTATAACGTAATCATGGGAAGGCCCTGGATCCACGACATGAAAGCAGTACCATCTACCTTGCATCAGGTAATAAAATTCCCTTCAGAATGGGGAATCAGACAGATTAGAGGAGATCAACAAATCTCTAGAAATATAAATTTTGTGGTGCATTATAACAAAACCGTAGAGACGGAAGAATCGGAAGATATGAAAATCTCCCAGGCAGATGTTACCGGCCAAACAGGTACGGAAAAAACCATTGACCAAACAGGTACGTAAGAAGTAAGTGTTCAAACAGATACGGAAGAAGATATTCACGAAAAGGTGAATCAAGTCACCACGGAAGATAAACTGGACCACACTGATGTAGATTCCAGACCGGGTATCATTCATGAACCGGAGGAAGAGGAGAATATCAAAACAACTATGAAAGAGCTCAAAGTTGTTCCATTGTTTGAACAAAAACCTTAACAGAAAGTGTATGTAGGCACGAGGCGGAGCCCCGGTCGAAGAGGTAAGTTAATTGATTATTTAAAGGCTAACGCAGATTGCTTTGCGTGGTCCCACTCAGATATGACAGGTGTCCCACCAGAAGAGATGACTCATAAACTAAATAAAGATCCATCATTCGTACCTATTAAGCAGAAGAAAAGAAAGTAAGGACCATTCAAGAACCAAGTGATTGACGAAGAGGTACAAAAACTCTTGAAAATTGGTTCGATACGAGAGGTAACGTACCCTAATTGGCTAGCTAACATTGTGGTAGTACCTAAAAAGAATGGAAAATGGAGAGTATACGTAGATTATACTGACTTAAGTAAAGCATGCCCCAAAGATTCATTCTCATTACCACATATAGATCAAATTATTGATGCCACCGCAGGTCATGAATTGTTAAGCTTTCTAGATGCGTATTCTAGTTATAATCAGATTAAAATGGATACCTCAGACGAGGAAAAAACCTCCTTCATTACAAACAGGAGGACTTATTATTATAAAGTCATGTCTTTTGGCTTAAAAACGCTGGAGCCACCTATCAAAGGCTAGTGACCAAGATGTTCCTGGAACATCTGGGAAAAACGATGGAAGTTTACATCGATGACATGTTGGTAAAATCAACACGGGTGGAAGAACATTTCCAGCACCTCTCTATTACCTTTGACATTTTACGCAGGTATATATGAAGCTGAATCCAGAAAAATGCGCTTTTGGCGTAGAATCAGGTAAATTCTTGGGTTTCCTTGTATCAAACAGGGGAATAAAGGTAAACCCTGATCAAATTAAAGCTATAGAAAAAATACCTGATGTACTTATAAACAAAAAAGAAGTTCAAAGACTAACGGGAGGAATTGTAGCCTTAGGAAGATTTATTTCCAAATCTTCCGAGAAAAGTTTTAAATTCTATGCAGTTCTCAAAAAGCAAAATCGGTTCGAATGGACTGAAGAATGTCGACATGATCTCAAAGACCTAAAGGCTTATCTATCAAAACCTCTGTTGCTGTCAAAGCCAAAGGAGGGGGAGAGGTTGTACGTCTACCTTGTCGTCTCGGAAATTGTTGTAAGTGCAGTATTGATAAGGGAGGATAAAGGTAGACAATCTCCTATTTATTATGTAAGCAAGACATTACTAGATGCTGAAACTAGATATCCACATCTAGAAAAGTTAGCCTTAACTCTGATCATGGCATCTAGAAAATTAAGGCCATACTTTCAATGTTATCCAATCACAGTTGTGACCTCGTATCCATTAAGAAACATATTGCATAAACAAGAACTATCAGGAAGATTAGACAAGTGGGCCATAGAATTAAGTGAGCATGAAATAATATATCAGCTTAGGACTGCAATCAAGTCTCAGATCGTAGCTAATTTTGTCGCTGACTTTAGTAATAGCACTGTCCCTGAAGTGGAAAAAGAGTTACAATTCTTTAACGGTTCTAATCCGGGTCTATGGACCCTATTTACCGATGGTTCTTCCAATATAAAAGGTGCCGGATTAGGCATAGTCTTAATATCACCCACGGGTGAAAAGACACGACAGGCTATCAAATATTATCCTATAACTAACAATGAAGCAGAGTACGAAGTTGTCATTGCAGGACTAGAACTCGCACGAGAACTTCCAATCGAGCAAATCATAATTAAAAGCGACTCCCAACTAGTAGTAAATCAGATGCAGGGGACTTACATTGCTCGAGAGACTCGGATGCAACAATATCTAGAAAAGGCACGAGAGCTCGTGAGACAATTAAAAACATGGAAGGTAATACAAATACCTAGAGAGGAAAATGTAGAAGCAGATGCATTAGCTAACCTCGCAGGAGTCACGGAAGTAACAAACAAAGACAATGCAATTGTCGTTCATCTATTCCATTCAGCAATCGACCAGGACAGAAATGAGGTAACTTTCAACAATTTAACCTGGGATTGGAGAAATAAAATCTTAAATTTTTTGCAGAATGGCACCGTACCTGAAGACAAGAAAATAGTTCAAGCACTTCGCCGCAAAGCTGCACGGTACTGCCTCATTCACAACTCATTATATCGCAAGATGTTCGGAGGGCCCCTAGAAAAATACCTCGGACCTAACCAAACAGAGTTCGTGATGAAAGAAGTCCACGAAGGACACTGTGGAAATCACTCAGGGGCGAGATCCTTGGTAAAAACCCTAATCAGAGCTGGGTACTATTGGCCTAAGATGGAAGAAGAAGCCGAGAACTTCGTATCCAAATGCGACAGATGCCAAAGGTTTGCCAATAACATGCATCGACCAGCGGAATTATTGCATCCAATAATATCCTCATGGCCCTTCATGAAATGGGGTATGGACATAGTGGGACCTCTTCCCACAGCTAAAGAACATGTACGGTTTTTGCTCGTGCTAACCGAGTATTTTACAAAATGGGTAGAGGCAGAAGCGTTCAAATAGGTGCAAGAAAAGGAAGTTAAAAACTTCTTATGGAGAAACATAATATGCCGCTTTGGGATACCAAAGGAGATCGTGTGTGATAATGTCCCATAATTCATAGGCTCGCAAATCACAGAATTCTTCGAAAGCTGGAAAATCAAACAGATCACTCCAACGCCATACCACCCCATGGCTAATGGTCAAGTTGAGTCAACGAATAAAGTCATCATCAACAATCTAAAGAAGCAGCTAGATAAAGCCAAAGGAAACTGGCCTGATGAGTTACCAGCGGTACTATGGGCATACAAAACAACTTCAGAAATAGCCACAGGAGAAACTACGTTCGCACTTGTTTATGGATCAGAAGCCTTAATACCTGTGGAGATTCGCGAACCAAGCATAAGTTTTACAAATGCCATGGAGGAAGCAAACGACGAAGAATTGAGAACCAATCTGGACCTGCTCGAACCACGGAGAGAAGCAACACTAATACGGATGGCAGCTCAAAAACAAATCATAGATCGTTATTACAACCGTAAAGCTCATCTCAGGTACTTCAAGATTGGGGACTTCGTCCTCAAAAGAGTCTTTCAATCAATGAAAGAAGCATGCGTAGGAAAGCTAAGTCCAAACTGGAAAGGACCCTACAAAGTTTGAGGCATAGCTGGGAAGGGCGCCTACGAGCTAGAAGCTATGGACGGCAGAATCCTACCAACAAGTTGGAATGCCATCCACTTGAAGAAGTACTACTTCTAAGGAAAAGAAGTTGATACCCCCCGGTCAGATATCACACGTTCGATTTTATTTTGAACATTTAAAATTTTACTAACCTTTTTAAATGATAGTCATAAAGCTAACCCATCACCAAATGATGATATTAGCCTGCAAAGACGCAAGGAAGTAACTGAATTCCCGATCTAGGGTTACACTTTCTGATGGACGTTTTAAAGGGTTAATCAGTCATCATCTAAAAACTATATACCTTCGAGTCCTGCATGTTTTTCCTTTTCAGGAAAAGGACCACAAGGAATGAATAGTCAAGTGCTCGAGATTTCATTCTTCAAAACTCAAACACTTGGGGGACTATACAGTATGGAAGGTTAAGACAAAGCAAAGAAGACTATCAAAAAGTCAAAACTCGAGCCTAAAGATCCATCTACCCAACAAGTCAAGTGATACGAGCAGAATCGAAAGAGTCGAAGACTCAAATACAAAGCTGAAGACTCAAATACAAAGCCTGATCCAAAAAGCGTTCGAACATGTTCAGGTTGAAATGCAGAATATTAGCTACGAGGAAGAAATGCACATCTTTGTACTTATTCAAAAGAAAATTATTGTAACCAAAAACAATTATGGATAAAAGATCGTCATCATTGTACTCATTCAAAAATTGTTGTAACTAAAAATAGTTACGAAATCCTTGTACTCACATGTAAAACTGTTATCAATAAAACAGTTACGGATGAAAAAGAATTTCATCTTGATCATTGAAAATTGTTACGAACAAAAAAAGTTGTTCTCTTGTATTAGCTCGAAAAAACTATTACATACGAAAAACAGTTACGAAATACAAGTATACATCAAATCTGTTAAAAGAAAACAGTTGCAACATGAGTTTTAGACGATAATCGAACATATGTAAAATGTTGTGGAAGTTCAAACAAAAAACTTTCCTCAGAAACATTCTTAAACGTGTGAAAAATTCCTATCACTCTATTGCATTATTACGCCATTATGAAGTTGAGACGTCTTCTTCATTAAGTGTCGATCAAAAAGGGGCCTCTTTCATAAATTTTGCCTACTACAAAAAGGCACACATTTTATATGATACCGTGCCTATTACGAAAATGTACGAGTTATCTAAAGCATTCTATATGCAAAACTCAGAGGTAAAACTAAAACCTCAAAAAATAAAGTATGCAAAAGACTTAAAGAGTAGAACAGAGACTCAGGAACAAAAGTCATATTTTGCATTGATATGATAAAACGGCTAAGTAGAAACTAAGTATTAAATTTATACTTAGCCGTATATATTGTATTTACATTAAGGTGCCCCTAAGTTGTCAGTTGGGGACTTTAAAAGATCCAAACTTACCCTCGATGGAGCTGGGAGTAACCACCAATCAAATAAAAAAAAAGAAGGGGAACCAACATCTTAATTGTCTTTAGAAGGGGGATCAACTTCTTCGCCGGCAGAGGAAGCAGGAGCAGCTGGAGACGAGGGGACTTGAGCAGCAGGAGCCTCACCTTTGGGTGAAGAGAGATTCTGACCTTGTTGAGCTTTCTCCATGGCTTCTTTGATTTTAGCCATTTCAGTGTTAAGTTCGAAACCCTCTTGACTCATTTTTGCCAATGTGTCAAGGCGAGAATTCATATGCGCCCAGCTGACATCGACAGTCGCCGCCGCCTCAAGAGCTTGGTAATCATTCTCCCATATCATAATCTCAGCTCTCAGCCCATCCCTCTCAGCCTCAGTAGCATCTTTAGCGACCCTTAAAGGTTCAACATACCTCTCCAAGAATTGAATTTTGTCCAAGGAATTGCGAAGATCCTCTTGGGTCTGGGTCAGATACTGCACAAGCTCGCCTGAATACTCTTCTTTCTGCTCCAGCAAGGCTTTTAAACTCCTAGTTTTTTCTGAGGCACGGGACAACTGCTCGGCAAATGAAGACTCAAGAATGCTCTTGTCTTTATCCGCCTGGTTAGAAGAAGCCTTCTCCACTGCCAACTGCACTGCCATGACTCTCATATACCACTCCAAGGTACAATTTTCTTCCTCTAAGGCCTCCATGTCGAGCCTTAAGCATTCATATTGCCCCTTCTAGTTATCAACTTCAGCACCCCACTCTTTTATTTCTTGCTCCGTGTTAGAAACCCTCTTCATGAGCTCCGTGCCTATAAGATTGATCTACAAAAAGGAAATCAGTTAAATACGACAATTACATGTACGAGCATGAAATGCAAAAGAATATACTTTACCTTCAAAGATGTATGCACGACCTCGTTAGCCCAGGTAAGAGAACTGTGGCTATCCAGTTTGGTCATCTCTGTTGGGCCTATCAAGGGCTTCAGCCACCCCTCAGGCTGACCAGATTTCTTAAAAAGACTCCCACAAGCTGGAACCTCTATTAGAACTTGCCGCATCTCCCTGCTGAAAGACCCTACTTCTCTGACAGAAGGCACGGAAGCTAGCAGAGATGTAGAAGCCACGGGCACGGAAGTCTGGGGAGCTGAGAAAACCACGGGCAAAGTAGTAATGGGAGCAGTAATGGCCAAGGAAGCGAAGGAGGTAATAGGAGCAGATGAAGGAACTTCTCTAAAAGAAGGAGGAAGAACGACCAAGGGAGCTTCATTAACATCAGGGCCGAAGCCTTCACGAAACAGATGATCCACAGAATCATGCTCAGGAGAGAGATAAGGTTCCTCAGAGGAATAAGGTCTAACATCAGGCACATAAGACACTGCCACGGGTGTAGACTCATCGTCTAAAATCACCCTCATTCTACGTGACTTGTGCACCAAGGTGTCCTCCTCCTCTTCTTCTTCTTCTAAGGTCCTAGACCCACCAACCTTCCTTTTCGAAGAAGAAGAACCAGCAATAATTTCCTGGGCCTGAGCCAGGGACATTTTGGAAACAGACACAGAAGACACTCCACGGATAGGAAACCCTATAAAAAATAAAGGGTTAAAATGAAAAAGAGATTCGAGCAAGGAAAGAAATGAAAAAAAAAGCTTCACTTACCGTGAGTTTTCACTTTCCAACCGTACTTCCCGGAGAAGTAGTTCCAAAACCTTTCTTCTAACGGAGCAATCGAAAATAACTTTTCTACCCAACCACGGATACCAGATACATTCTCAACAGCACCCATGATTGCTGAAAGAAGAAAAAAATAGCTATGGTGTTAATAAAACACTTAAAGCAAAAAGAAAGAATAACGAATGTGAGCTAAAATGTACTCACGTGCACGATTCCATTCTCGGGGAAGGAAAGATTTTCTTCACCTACTAAACCAGCAGTGGGCGCAACAACGTACCGAAGGTACCAACCTCTATCCTTATTGTCTTCAGGGGTTACCAACACTCTTTTACTCCTGGCAGCCAGAGTAAAAATCTCTTGACGAAATAAGGTAGGAGAATAAAGATGAATGAGATGATTAAAGGTAAAAGGAACCGAGGCTAAAGTAGCTAAACATCTGAGACACACAACAACCCGCCACTCAAGAGGACCAACTTGTCCTAAGCAAATTTTCAAGAAATGACAGAATTCGATGATGACTGGATCAATAGGAGGTTTAAACCCTAAAGTAAAAGGGTAGGTATAAACGTAAGAATATCCCATCTTGTAAGACATTATTCTTTGGTTCTCATTTGGAACGATGATAGGAAATCAGACTTCCAAGAACATTCCCTGCGAACAAGGGGAACTAAACCTTCAGTAATAAGGATAGGGTACCTATCAACACTATCAAGGGATAACGACTGATCAACAAGGACCTGACTATTCCTAGTGAAGGTAAACTCAGCAGGAATGATTTCATCCACTCGTGGTTCGCGTAAGGGTTCATGATGTTCTCTACCCCTAGACGAAGATCTGGAAGCCCTAGCTCTTGGAGAAACTAAAGTCCTAGAAGAAGAAGGGGTCAAATCATCCACATTTATCACTCTTTTAGGTTGGTTCGATAAAAGGCGTCGAGTAACGGTAGAGCCAATCCAGAGGGAACATGTGGCTTGAGCAATATATGGAAGTGACAAGCGACGCCTATGTTCAGAGAATGATACAATGTTTCGAGGAGAAACGGCGGAAAAATATTCCCACCATAAATGCGTATCCACTTACCAAATATTAATCGATAAATAAATGGTAAGTGGGGGGACTATCTGTATTGGTCAAAAAATAGTTTCACACGTATGATAATTCTTGATGACTCAGCCGGCTACGTGGACCAAGGAAAACATGATAGCTGGACATGATTCTATAAAGAGGTGCGAAGCAAAGAGACACGACTCAATAAACCTACGAATTAATAAGCTACGAGAAACTCAGCCTGATTGAGACAAGGAAGAGACGCGGTCAGAATGAATCCGGACAAAGCTACGGGCAGATTCAGAGACCCTCAATTAATGACTCACGCGTTACACAACCTTCATGCAACAATTACGTTCATTCTATGTAACGTCCCATTAATGTAATAATTAGTCATTAATGAGCGATCATTGTAAGAGGTAGACGTTGTATTAAGAAATTCCCTATATAAGGGAATAAAATATAACTTGTAAAGGCATCTGAACTACAAATACAATACATTTTACTTTTCAGTGCATCATATTATTGTCTATTTACTTACTCCTTTTTATTTATTATTATTTCCTGGATTATCAGAAACCCGTGTTCATCCTAAAAATAGCTTTGGTCAAAGGATCTAATTCTTTGGTTAAACACCCTTTCCTTAATCCCCCATTTTATTAGTCTAATCACCTCACTACTATGTGCAGTTACTCTTCGAAATAATTTCCAATTTGTAGCTCTCCAAGTATGATATACCACTGATAGCTAGTTGTTATCAACTCTTTCTTGAACATCTTCCAATGTTTCTTATTTATGGACTCCAACATAAGCTTTGCATCAGCAACTTGTATAGTTATCCCAATCCATTACAAAACAGAATGCCATACTGAATTACTCAAATCACACTCTTTGAACATGTGTGCGTTGGTTTTCAATACCTAAGCATTACATAACAACAATTGGAGTTTTCTATCTGAATTAGAATTTTAAGCATCCTTTATTTTGTGAGTAGTCTTCCTTAGATTCACAGCCACATGATGAATTTGTGCTTTAGTTGGGCCAAAGTTGTCCAAAGCAGTCCAACTATCTCAAGCTTGTTGTGTTGGCCGATGAGATCAAGGTAGCTCTGAGTGATTGAGTACCCCCATCTAGTTGTGAGCTTGTATCTGCTTGGATTGTACCATCCCAACGTTAACTTTTTAATAGAATTTAATTTCCTCCAGTACCAACTGCAGTCTAGAGGAGTTTTATGACTCCATATGTTTGATTCTGACTTCATATACTCATTTAACCCACAGAGACTCTTTGCACATCAACACTTGCCATAGCAATTTTCCCACTTAAGCTATGTTCCAATCCTCACTTCCTTTAATGTTCAGACCCCCAGTTTCTTTGGGCAACACACTTTTTCCCAAGCAAGTAATGTCACTTTCCTCTTATCTTCATTCTTCCCCCACAAATACTCTCTACACAATTTATCCACCTCCTTCAAGACACTCTGAGGCTATATAAAAATAGACCCTCAGAAACTATGTATAAAAAATAATACTATTGCATTAACAATATGCATCCTTCCAGCATAGGAGAGATGCTTGACATATGTGACATTGATTCTTTGAGTGATCTTTCCAACTAGTATTTGGTAGTCAAATTTATTCCATTTCTTAGGGGATAAAGGCAACTCCAGGTATTTTTGATTGGGAATTCTCCCAAGGAACAACATGTGATGGCTTGCAGTTGTTCCTTGATACACTCCTTAACCCCAGATATAGAGATGCTCGATTTATCCAGTTAGCAGTCAATCCTGAAACCTTAATAAAGTGATCGAAGACATACATCACTCTCTTGACTGAACTTATATTACTCTTGCATAATAATTTGAGGTCATCAGCAAAGATAAGGTGAGTTAGTCTCAAACCTTTACACATTGGATGGAATTTGGAGTCTAGGAGCAAGCTGATTGTCTTTTGAGATCAAGATAAGTATTCCATGACAATGACAAATAGAAAAGATGACATAGGATCACCCTGCCTCAGGTCCATCTTTTTCGCAAAGAATCCATGTCCTACACTATTCACATTGACAGAAAATTTAGCGGTTGAAACCCACACCTTGATCTACTGAACAAATATATCTGGGAATCCAAATCATGTTAAGGATTCCTCAAGAAAATCCCAACTCACCATATCATAAGCTTTTCTTAAATCTATTTTCATCAAACAATTAGGAGTTGTCTTCATGTTGTAATGTATTAACAAATCATGAAAAATCAACACATTATGCATTATTGATCTGAATTGGCTAGCATGTTTTGGCATATTGCAGAAGAAAATTGGTCTGAATTAGCTAGCATGTTCTGGTACATCCACTTTACGTATAAGAGCTATACTAGTTGTGTTAATGTGTTTGAGGAGCTTCCCATTATGAAAGAATTCAAGCACTGCCTTAGTTACCTCCTGCCCTACCACTTGCCAAGCTGCTTTATAAAAGCAACTGCCATAACCATCAGGCTTAAGGCTTTTGTTATTGCTAGTGTGAAACATTGTTTCCTTCACATTTTTGTCCCTAAAAGGTTTCAGTAAGTTTTTCTGTTATTCAGGTGACAGTATAATTCCATATTTTAAAATACCTTATACTGCTTTGGTTCTTATACTAGAACACATCCTCAATAGATTCTCATAAAAGTCTACAAACATATTAGCAATAAGGTCAGGGTCAGACTGCCAATTGCCTCCTACATCCTTCAGTTGTGTAATAACTTGCTTCAACTCTCTGTATTTTATTACAGAATAGAAGTAGCTAGTGTTATCATCACCCAGTCAAATCCAGTTGGCTTTACTCTTCTGTTGTAGATATACTTCTTCTAAGTAAGAAGATCTACTGAATTTTTCGTATGCCTCAGTTTCTCTAAGTTGCAAAGATGCATTTATAGGGCTCTATTGCAGTTGTTCTTGAACTTGCTTGAGTGCTCTCTTGTCCTCTTCAGCTTCTGCCATAATGTTATGAAGTGGAGAAAGTTTAGTCTCTTCAGCTTATTGTCACACCTCCTTTTTTTATACACCCCAAAGGGGGTACGGGAGTTTTTCCACTTAAAGTG
>MDKI01028126.1:0-17272 GCA_005239505.1 Nicotiana paniculata
AATAAACCTTCCCAAAGCTGCTATTCTCCCTGTTAGTCTTTGAACTTCCTTTTTATTTGTTAATATTAGGTATTTCCTCTATAGCTTTAATTTGAGCGGGATTTACCTTTATTCCTTTGTTTGATACAAGGAAACCCAAAAATTTACCTGATTGCACTCCAAAAGCACATTTCTCTGGATTTAGCTTCATATTATACCTGCGTAAAATATCAAAAGCAGTAGAGAGATGCCAGAAATGGTCTTGTGCTTGTGTTGATCTTACCAACATATCATCAATATAGACTTCTATCGTCTTTCCAAGATGTTCTTAGAACATTTTAGTCACTAACCTTTGATAGGTGGCTCTAGCATTTTTAAGCCAAAAGGCATAACTTTATAACAGTAAGTCCCCCTGTTTGTAATGAAGGAAGTTGTTTCCTCATCCGAGGGATCCATTTTAATCTGATTATAACCAGAATATGCATCTAAAAAGCTTAATAATTCATGACCTGTTATGGCATCAATCATTTGATCTATATGTGGCAATGGGAATGAATCTTTGGGACATGCTTTATTTAAATCAGTATAATTTACGCATACTCTCCATTTGCCATTCTTTTTAGGTACTACCACGGTATTCGCTAGCCAGTTAGGGTACGTTACCTCTTGTATCGAACCAATCTTCAAGAGTTTCTGTACCTCTTCGTCGATCACTTGGTTTTTGAATGGTCCTTGATTTCTTTTCTTCTCTTCGACCGGGGCCCAGCATCGTGCCTATATACACTTTCTGTTCAGGATTTTGTTCAGATAATAGAACAGCTTCGAGCTCCTCTGTAGTTGTTTTGATGTGCTCATCTTTCTCCGGTTCATGAATGACGTTCGGTCCGGAATCTGCATCTGTGTGGTCTAATGCACATGCACCTTCCGCGGTAACTTGATTTACCTTCTCATAAGTATTTTCTTTCATACCTGTTTCAACAATAATACTTTCCGTACCTATTTGGGGTAGTAATTTCTTCCATGACTGTTTGGGCGGTGTTACCAGCTTGGGAGATTCCCTTATCTCGTAATTCTTCCACCTCTATTTTCTTGTTGTAGTTTACCACATAGTTTATATTTTTTTTGGTTTGATGATCGCCTCTAATTTGCTGAATTCCCCATTCAGAGGGGAATTTAATTACTTGATGCAATGTGGAGGGTATTGCTTTCATGTCGTGGATCCATGGCCTTCCCACGATCACATTATAAGCCATGTCAGTATCGATGACTTGGAACCTGGTACCTTTGATCACCCCATCAGCATAAGTGCTAAGCTCAATTTCTCCTTTTGTTATAACCGTAGAGTTATCAAACCCTGATATGGCTCGTGCCCTTGGGATTACTTTATTCCCCAGTAATATTTCTTCCATGACTCTTAGCAAAATGATATTGACTGAACTGCCTGGATCAATCAACACTCTTTTTAGGTTAGTGTCATGAATAAGTAAAGATATTACCAGAGCATCATTGTGAGGAAGCATTAATCCTCCGATATCTGCATCATCAAAGGTTATATCATGCTCTTCCATATTGTCACGAGCTCGTTTTCCATGTGTAATTGTGAACTTTGTGGTTGTTTTGCAGACCACTCCATTTACTTCTCCACCTCCGTGTATCACATTGACGGTTCGTTTTGGAGAAGGAGGCTTTGGGGGCTCCTGCCTGTTCCTCGTATATGCATGTTTACCTTTATCACTAAACAATTCTGTTAAATAGCCCTGTTTGAATAAATTTTCTTCTTCACCTTGTAAAAATCTACAATCCGCAATTTTGTTCCCATGATCATTATATAACTCACACAAGTGATCTGGGTTCCTTCTATTTGGATTTGACCGCATCTCTTTGGCCCACTTAACCTTGTCTCCCATGTTCCTCAATATTGAGACAAGTTCATTAGTACTTACATTAAAGATATGATCCCCAATTTGAGTATTACCTCTAGGTCGTTCATCTTGATCTTTTCTGGATCTAGACGAGGATGAGACTACGTCTCTTCCTTGTGGCCTATAGTCTGACGTAGTGTTTTCGAACCTAGGACGAATATCGCATCCGGAGGGTCCTAAGTAAGGATCGTATTTGGGAAAGCAGTCACATGATCACGTGGGTCAGTTGTTCCATCATATTTGGGAACGTCAGGCCTTTTAAACTTCTTGGGTATAAGCAAGGGTGCCGCACTTGGCTTCCAAGGTTGTTGAAAATACCTATCAGCATCAATGCCTTTGATGATAGGTGGTACTCCAGGAATTTGTTCGATGCAATCGTT
The DNA here is from genome assembly GCA_005239505.1 of Nicotiana paniculata. Classification (NCBI taxonomy): domain Eukaryota; kingdom Viridiplantae; phylum Streptophyta; class Magnoliopsida; order Solanales; family Solanaceae; genus Nicotiana; species Nicotiana paniculata. The sequence continues at coordinate 2,282 of MDKI01028126.1, forward strand.
CTGCTCCTTCATCTGTTTCTGCATGGTTAGCAAAAAATTTTTTAATTCTGAGTTATTAGATATACCTGGTCTCGTTTCAAGAGATTTGTTAGGAGTATCTCCTCTTACTAGGTTTGCCAACCCAGATTGAGAATTTTCCATGGTGATGGTTTTATTGGGGGGTGGCGTCAGTGGCGTAGGTAACGCTGCCGGTAATCCTCTCACAGATTCTTGCAAAGCTTGGCTCACATACTCTGCAATCATTTGCTTTACACAATCTTGTTCCACAGTTTGATCATTGCCACCATTATTGTTATTGGATCTTTCTAGGGATTGTTCCCTTGAACCACGTGGGGTTCCTGAAGGTGATGGAACTGGGGTTCCATTCCTTTGATGGTTGTTGTCGTTGGAGTTCGACATAGTTAAGAGGATATCACTTGAAAAGCAAACAAAGATTATCAGACTCCCGGTAATGGAACTAATTTGTTTAACCAAAGAATTAGATCCTTTGTCTAAAGCTATTTTTAGGATGAACACGAGTTACTGATAATCAAGGAAATAGAGAAAAATGAATAATAGACAATATTGCAGAAATATAGAAAAGCAAAGTAGATTGTATTTTTAGAATCAGATGCCTTTACAAGTTGTATTCCCCTTCCTTATATAGGAGATTCTTTGATACAACGTACAACTCTTGCTATGGTTTCTCATTAATGACTAACTATGACATTAATGAGGCGTTACAAAGGATAACGGTAATTGGGGTACAGTTACATAACGTTCGAGTAATCAATTGTGGGTTCATGAACCTGCCCGTAGCTTTGTCTAAATTCATTCTGACCGTGCCTCTTCCCTGTTTTGATCAGGTTGAGTTTCCCGTGGCTGATAAGCTCGATGGTTTATTGAATCGTGCCTCTTTGTTCTGTATCTCTTCAAAGAATCACATCCAGCTATCGCGTTCTCCTGTGTCCACATGACTAGCTGGGTTGTCAAGAGCTGGTTTACGTGTGAAACTCTTTTTTACCAATACACTATTATCTTTCCAATTTGTAAATGGTATGACTTTGCCTTTTCCTCCTCGTAATCCCCTCTTGACTCGCGTAGTTCAATTTCCATATCACCACACAAGTCCGATATTGAAAATTCTTGGAATGTGACGTCAAACCTTTGAATGGCAATTCTTCCCGGATTTTTGGGATCCTCTATTTTCCCCGTACTAGAGTCGATCTCAACCATATTCTCAATTATGCCGGTTAACTCTAAATCCTCATTTATCTTGACATCACAAAATACTTATGGAGTCGATTGACGGATGTTAATCTCACTCCCCCCCCCCCGGAGTGGATTCTTCTTGACCTTCTTCCACACTTTCAAATTGATAGGCATAATGATCCTCAATCGATGATTTCAAAATGACTAATCAATATTTTCCAATAGTCGGGTGGCATTTTCCTTCTTGTGATTTTTTCAAATATGAAGGAGTTACCTTTCAGCTCGGGTGCAGGTCAGCCTGTTGAGGCAACTACTTGGGAGTCCGAGTCGTACATGCAGAGTAGATATCCCCACTGGTTCGCCAGTTCAGGTAATTTTCTAGGTACATTCGAGGACGAACGGTTGTTTTAGAGGTGGAGATTATGATGACCCAAAAGGTCATCTTAGGAATTAATACACCATTCCAGGCCCAGTATCCTAAAAGACTAATTTTAATTACTTTGATTTGCATGCACAGTCCGGGCGTGAATCTGGAAATCTTTTATGTGAAAATGAGAGATATAGTATTAGAGTAAAACATTTTGATTTTAGTTGATTTTGGTCAACATTTTTAGTAAATGTACCCGAGTCTGTGTTAGGATGATCCCGGGAGGTCCTCAGTAAAATATGGGACTTGGGCGTATGCCCGAAATTGAATTTCGAGGTCCCTAGCCTCAGAAAACAATATTTGAAGAAAATTGTTTTGCTGGATTTTACAGAAAATAAAGAAATGAAATAAAATGTGAAACTTTTGGTATCGGGCCCATATTTTGATTCTGGAGCCCGGAACAAGTTTTTTGTGATATTTAAGTCTTATCTGTGAAGTTTGATGAGAATCGGAGTTGAATTGACGTGATTTGGACGTCCGATTGAAAAGTTAGAAATTTGAGTGTTCTTGAGAAAATCATGAGTTTTGAGGTTGAATTCATAGTTTTTGATGTTATTTTGATGATTTGATCTCACGAGCGAGTTCGTATGATATTTTTAGAGTTGCGTGCATGATTGGCTTGGAGCCCCGAGGGCTCGGGTGAGTTTTAGGTAGGCTACGGATTGTTTCAACTCAGAAAAAAATTACACAGCTGATATCTGGTGTTGGCAGGCCTCTGACCTTGCATATGCAAGATCAGGCTTCGCAAATGCGAAGACCTGGGCCAGCCTCAGATCTCGCAAATACGAGAATTCTGACCACAAATGCAAACTCCCCATATGTCACAAATGCGACAATTTCATCGCATTTGCGATGGCTGCCAAAATCCGAAAGGTTCGTAATTGTGAACCCCTGATCGCAAATGCGATAATCGTAGCCTATTAAAATATATTTTAGATGGAATTTTCACCTCTTTTTCAATTCTCTCAAACCTTAAACCTTTATAGGCGATTTTCCAATGACCCAAATTTCTCTAAATCATTGATAAGTGATCTCTAACTAATTCCTTTCAATCCTTAACAACTTTTAACAAGATTTCAACCAAAAATCTAGAGTTTTCAGAGTAAAAATTGGTATTTTAGGGTAGAACTTAGGAGTTTCAAAATTTGGGGATTTAGACCTCGAATTGAGGACAGATTCTAAAACCAATTGTATATCCGGGCTCGGGGGAGAATGGATAAATGGATTTTGGTCCGAACCTCGGATTTAGACCAAGCGGGCTTATGGTCGATTTTCATATTTTGATAAGAAAACATAGGAAAACCATAGTTTTCATTAAAGTTAATACCTTTAGCAACAATTAATGATATTGAACCCAATTGTGATTAGATTCGAGTGAGTTGAAGCCCAATTCTAAAGAAAAAGCAGTGCTTGAGCAGTGAGTGGGTTGTGAAATTGAGGTAAGTATTGGGTCTAACATTAGCTTGAGGAAATAGGTATTGTGTGACTACTTGTTACCTGTTTTGTTGTTAAATCCAATGTATAGGTGAGGTGACGAGCACCTATACGTTGTGGTCAGGTCATAACATGCGAGTGAAAGTAAATCCTTGTTATTTTGGTAGTTGTAAAGCCTATTACTTGTGATTATCGTTGTTGTTGAAATGTTGAAATTTTGGTATCCGGTTCCACCATGATGGATAATATTGTGAACACTGAGTTGAGATTTAAATAACAAATGACGCTAGAAACTATGTTGGAACACTGATTTCTTGTGAAACCCTTGTGAATATTGAATTGAGATTGAAATGATAAATGATAATAGAAACTATGATGAAATATCGATTTTCTGTGAAATCCCTCTTTGTATGTTGTTAATGATTCTGTGAAAGGAGGAGTGTAAAGAACGAAGGGTGATGCCATGCATGATCCAAATATATTATATTGTGAGGAAGAGTGTAAATCACAAAGGGTGATGCCTTGCCTGAATGAAATACATTGTGAGAGTAAAAGCACGAAGGGTGATGACGTACCTGAATGAAGTACATTGTGAGAGTAAAAGCACGAAGGGTGATGTCGTGTCTGAATGAAATACATTGTGAGATAAAATCACAAAGGGTGATGCCGTGTATCCTTATTTATGATATGGTGAGGATGAGAGTAACAACACGAAGGGTGGTGTCGTGCAAGTTCCATTTCTATTTGTATTGCTCTAAATTATTATTGATTACTGTTTATTGTTGTCTTGTTCTTTTTCTCACTCCTTATGTTAAATTTTACATAGCATGATCCCTTCCCATTATTGTATATAAATGTTAATTCTTTAATTGCTATTATTGCGGCTAGCATGTTTATATATGTCTGGGTTTTATGTGGTGTCCTGTCCTAGCCTCGTCAATACTTTGCCGAGGTTAGGCTCGACACTTACTCAGTACATGGGGTAGGTTGTACTAATACTACACTCTGCACTTCTTTTGCAGATCCAGGTACCGGTTAAAGTTAGGTGAAAGTAGTTGTTGATTCTATACGCGCGGAGACCCGAGGTAGATCTCCTGGCATCCGTAGACTCCTGGATTCTTCCCTTCTTAATTTAGATTGTTGTTTTATTTAGTTCAAAAAAGAGACATATTTATTTCATCCCATTTATTTGTATTGCTCTTTAGTAGTTCAAGGATTGTGACACCAGACTCTGGGTAGTTGTGTAGTTAAGTATTAGTTTGTGGCTCGTTATTGCTATCTCGAATATTATTCTAGTATTCATTTTTGAATTGTTTATTCATGTTTAAGAAAATTGTTAAAAGAAAATGGTTAGTTAAGTTCTAATATTGGCTTGCCTAGCAAGTGTGGTGTTAGGCGCCATCACGATCCCGTGAGTTGGGAATTTGGGTCGTGACAATAATTTCGTCATAGACAACATTATATGTGGAGTGATCATCATCGTCATCAGCAATAGTTGGTCTAATTAATACTTTGACACAGTTAGAGCCTTTAGCTCTTGATAAAGCGACGTACAACTGGCCGTGAGAAAATATAGGCTATCGCAAATAAATGCCAACAAAATCTAGTGTTTGGGCCTGAGCTTTATTTGTAGTCATGGCGAAACATAACCGTATTGGAAATTGTATTCTTTTAAATTGAAGGGGTAGTTTTTCGTCTTCTGGTGTTAATAGTGGTATTCGTGGAATGAATACATATGTATTTTTAAAATCGCCACCGGATATTGTAGCACTAATAACATGAGAATGGAAATCAGTACATATTAATCGTGTCTCATTGCACAAACCTTCGCATGGATTCAAATTTATTAATAATATAATTGGACAATTTTTCTTTAAACACAATTCATAAGGACGTAAACCATGAGGATTTAAAGTGCGCAAAAAATCTTCATATTCAATTTGATCTTTTGGATCAATTGTTTCATCAATAGCTAAATAGACGTTTTCATCAGTTGGGAATTGAGCAATTAGCATGTCATTTATTTAATCAGCGAAGCCATTCTCTATAGTTAGAATTGCATGAGAAGTAATAAAGGAAATATTTGAAGGAGTTAAATAAAAATCAGGATAAGTAACTTTAAATAGATGATTCAAGGAATCTTTTTTAGTGGTGAAAGGTATGATCAGAGGACGGGGGATTTCTATTTTGCTCTTATCATTTTTTCTTTCTTTTCCATTGTCAATTCTCATTAAATATTCACAAAAAGATGGATCTGTTTTCGCACGCATATTTTCAGACAACTGTAATTTTTCAAGTTGATGCCAAATTTCAGAACATAGTAAGCTTTCATGAACAAAATCTTCCCTTTGTCCACCACGAACAACGGGAAGAGTTTGTCTAAAATCGCCATTGAGTACAACTTTTTCGCGAAACAGCATAGTCGTTTCCATTAAATCTCTAAGGAGAAAATCTAATGCTTCAATCATTTCCTTTTTTGCCATCGAAATTTCGTCCCATACTATTAGTTTTGCATCTCGAATCAATGATGCTAGAGAACTTTGTTTACTAATATTGCAACTAAAATTTCCATCAACATCAATAGGTATTTTAAATCGGGAAATAGCAATTCAGCCTCCAAGAAGAAGTGAAGCAGCAACACCTGAACTCGCAGTCGCTAATGCTATAAATCCTCTATGTCTCACTGTAGCTAATAAGGCACGATGTAAAAAGTTTTTTCCAGTTTCGCCGGGACCATCAATGAAGAATGCTCCAGGTTTATTTGAGAATATTGTATCAAAGATTATATTGTAAGCTCTTCTTTGTTCAATATTTATTTTATATGGTAATAATAGATCTTATTCATTAACGATAATATTCCTTTCAAATGTACATCTTTAGCTTCTTTGGCTATTGTAGATGGTTGAATTTTGCCCTGAATCAGTTCAAATTTGTTGATATCACGACCCATTGAATGAAGAATATCATTAATATGATTTATTACTTTGTAACGAATTTCTCTTATATGCATGTTTGGGTATTTTTTGAAATCTTCAGACACCGGGTTTTCAAATTTTTCCCACAATTCTCTTGGATTAGGGGGATTGAAATAAATCAATAGTACAACAAATAAGTGTCTTAAACTGTGTGGCATTTGGTAACCTACTGCTTCTGACATACATTCTATTAAATTATTATCTCAAAGTAGTAATCCTCTTTTTTCTGCAGCTTCTTTAAACGTGTTACACGTTCTTCCGTTTACAGTTCGCAAATCTTTATACGAATTTGGCCCTTTTACGTTCATTAAGAAAAATCTAAGATAGTATCTTTCTCCTTCGGTTGGATGACATGTTACCACTCTGCGAATAAAATATCTGTGTTGGCGATATGACCACATTTTGTATGTTGCGGACCAAATAAAATATTCTGAAAATTCCTGATATAATAAATTCAAATTCATAGCATCTCCGTTTTCGCTATTCATTGTAAAAAATTCAGTTAACATTATTTTTTTAATCATAGGATTATTTAGAATTCTACTAATATTGTCTGTATTTTTTAAGGAAACAATTTGGTGTCCATCAAGATAGAGTTGAAGATGGGATACATTTGGAATCATTTCACTGATTGGAAAAGCAAATATACGTCATATAGCCTCAGGTGGTGTCACCCACCTAGCAGATTGTTATTCCTTTATTTCATCTACTTCTTTGTCTGTATCATTAGGATGTATATGAAATAAAATTTTATCATGTCCCTTGAAAATATATTTATAAATTTACTTAACAACAAAATTTTTATATTTATATGACAATTAAATTTACTAAGTAAGAAAGGATTTTAGGAAACAGCCCATAAATTATCAAAAAAGTATCCTCTAATTTCCACTTACTTTCCTGTGTTTCGTCTTCTACAAATAGGGTATGAATTTTTTCCTTTAGTCGTCTGTTCAGAAAATACTTTTGGAAATTTGAATTTACATTGACCGTTTTTTTCTTGATACAGGGACTTGTTGGATTTAATTGACCACAAGGACCATGTAGCATGTTTTGGGTAAGAAGCTTAAATAAAGAAGAGTTTCTTTTAGGATCTGGTAATTCAGCACAAACAAATTGATCATATGCCTTTGGAGTCAGTAGTTTGTATTTTTAATCGAGTATAATAAGAAAATGAGCATGCCGAAGTCCCCATTTTTGGAATTCTGCTGTGTACATAAATGCAGCGACTTTATCAAATATTTATCTTTTTAGTATATCTTTTTTAAGCTCTTTTAGTTTTGCTCGAAATATTCGGCTAACTAAGTCGGGGCTATTCTGGGCCTCATTTGTCGACAATAAGTTTTGTTGAATTTCAGGCCAAGACGGGTTGCATGTCATAGTTAGAAATATATCGGGTATTCCAAAACGTAGCACTAATACAATAACATCCATATATCGGCGGCGCATATCTCTTGGTCCTCCTGTAAAGCTAAGTGGAAGTATTCTGCTCTTACCTACTTGTGAGCCTTCTCTCTCACCACGACGTAAAAGATCTAAAAGTCCCGCTAACACGTCCATTCTGAACACGTCCATTCTGAATAAATCTTGATTGAAATAAGCGAAATCTAATATTTGAGTTTCAACTTTTATCCATTCGTCTACAACATATTGTTGTAATAATCTTCCTGAATGTAAGATTATATTTTCATCATCTCTAATTTGGAGTTTATAACAATAGTATTCACAACAAGAAACAGTTTCTCTTTTTCGTTTGCCTTTTTGCATCACTTCAGCTTCCATGTCAAGGAATCTATCAATTGAAGTCATATTGGTTACACTTGGCAATTGTTCGTACTCATAATACGGATGTGTTCTAGAAGGGTTAGCTGAAGGCTTAAGTTTTTGAATACCACAATGCTAACCATTTTGAACGTAAGGGAACAGTAATGGGTATTGCAATCCGTCATAACATCCGTAATAATAATTTACCAGTTGGCTTCTATCACTTTTTGTATATATTCGGATATGTGGTGTAGGGATACAACTATTGGTATCTTGTTCTACCCATATCCTTCCACTTCTGATGTAGTCGGTAGGTTGTATATTCGTTGGTCTAGACCAGCATCACACTTAAGCGCAATGTAGAAATCAGATAATTGTGGGATATTTATTAAGGATTTCAAAAACGTTGAGTAAGGATTGGTTTTTAATATTTCCATTAAATTTTTCACAGTACACTCGTTCAATTTATTGGAACATGCCATTTGATTGCTCACTTTATTTTCATTATCATAGAAATATAATTATAGATATTTTCCTTTTTCTATAACGACTCGACTGGTCGTTTTGTGTTCTAGGACCCCGTGCCCCTAAATGAGACTCTCTGTAGCTGCTTTTACTGATTTATGACTTGCGGGGATGGGTGTTTCGAGGTTTGGAGGAGTTTGGAGTAGTATTGGAACACTTAGTTCCTTAAGGTTGGCCTTAAAGGCCAAGTTTGACTTCAGTCAACGTTTTTATTAAACAACCCCAGAATCGAGATCCGAACATTCCAGTAGGTTAGTATGATGATTTTGTACTTAGGCGTGCATTCGGAACGTGTTTTGGATGACCCGATAGCGTTTCGACACCAAATAGTGAAGTAAGAATGTCTTTAAGTTCAAATTGAGGTTTAGAACGTGTTTTTATGTTATCGAGGTCCGGATGCAATTTCGAGATAGGAAACAATTCCGTTATGACATTTATGTCTTACTCGCAAAATTTGGTGTCATTCCGAGTAGTAGAGGTATGGTTCGGCATGTTGAAAGCGAACACAGAAACTTGAAGCTCTTAAGTTTGATCCAATAGGTTTTGAGGGGTGATTTTTAGATTTAGCGTTGTTTCGTGCGTTCCGAAGGCTCGAGCGAGTCTGTATTATGATTTAGGACTTGTTGGTATATTTGGAGGGGGTCTCGGATGGGCCCAGATGCCATTTGGGCATCGAGCGAGGCAAAAACCAGCCTAAATGACTGCTGGTGCACCAGGTCTGGTGCGACCGCACCTGCGGAGGTCCAGTCACAGGTGCGAGACCGCTCCTGCGGTCCCAGCCTCGCAGGTGCGACTCCTGAGGGAGTTTCCAATTTCCTCAGGTGCGGACCCCTTTCTGTAGAAGCGGAGACGCAGGTGCGGACTTTGCTTCACAGGTGCGAAACCAAGCCACCTTTCCCTCATCCGCAGGTGCGAGAATTTCCTCGCAGATGCGAGACCGCAAGTGGGGTCCTCGAGCCACAGGTGCGAAAATCCTGAAGGCGGTGCACTTCCTTTTAAACACGGACTTAGTCATTTTGACCACTTTTCTTCATTCTTGGGCGATTTTGAGGGCATGCAAGAAGGGTATTCGACCTAGCTACTGAGAGGTAAGTAATTTCTACTATGAATTTAGCTTATTACTTGAATTGTTAGGTAGATTAACACCACAATTAGTAGAAAAAATGGGTTAGAGTAAAAACCTAGGTTTTTGACAAAAAAAGGGAAATGGCCAAGAAATTCGTTGAGAAATCAAACAAAAACCATATAATATTGATCTTTAGACCATGGGTGATATTTTCCTTCAAATATTTCCGGAATCCGAGAATGTGGTCCCGGGGGTGTATTTTGGGATTTCGCAATTTGGGTTGAAATAATAATTTAAATAGGGGAATTTCATACTTTCGAGTACAGATTGATTTATTTATGCAATATTTGACTAGTTTCGACTCCTTGGGCGACAAATTTGGAGTTTTGGGCGCATTTTTGACCCGGGAAGTAGACTTAACGCGAGGTAAGTCTCTTTCTAACCTTGCAAGAGGAAATTTTCCCATTGGTAAATTAAATGGTAATATGTCATTGTTGTGGGGAACTACGTACGTGCGAGGTGACGAGAGCCCGTGCGCAGTCACTATTATTGTTATGTCCGGGTAGTTGGGACCAGACCATGCTATGTGAATTCCATTAAATTGAGTTATATGCTTTGTAACTTCATTGTATGCAACTTTGTTTTTAAGAAAACTAAGAATTTGATGATTTAAAGGAAATTTTTATTTGAAAAGAATTGGAAGAAAGATGTTGTATTTTCATGCGACCGCTTCGCAATTTATATCCCGCGGGCGGAGTGATTCTTTCCCCTAATCTCATGGGAGCGGGTCCTACGCCACAGCGGGTATTGATAGATGCATCTATGGTTCGTGTCGTTCGACCCTTCGGCAGTACACAGTTATTATTATTATGTTGGCCCAAGCCGGATTTCCTTATTCCAATATGCGCATGCTATTTGTCTGATATCGTTTATGATTGTTTAGCTATGAGTTAGCCTTGAAGATTGAACTGAAAACTTGTAAAAAATTGATGCTTCACTACATATTTGGATTTTATTTCAATTCAATATTTATTTTCTTGCTATTTCATGCTTACTTGTTGTCCTCATTTAAATTATCACCTAAATACACTGTTTGGACCCTAGTAAGTGTCAAGTCGACCTCTAGTCACTACTTCTTCGAGATTAGGCGGGATACTTACTGGGTACATATTGTTTATGTACTCATGCTACGCTCTGTACTTAATTGTACAGGTTCTGAGGCAGGTGCATTTGGATTCCAGTTCGGAGCTCGTCCCTGAGTTTATACTGGTCGAGGCTTCACGGTGAGCTTCTCTTTTTGGCGATTTCCAGCAGCACTCCGGAGCTATCTTTCTGTTATTTCTGTATATACTTACTCAGACCGTAGGATAGACTTTCATTCTCTTAATATCATTCTACTAGATGTCTATAGACTTGTGACACTAGTTTCTGGCACACACACGCAAGTAGACTTTATTTTGGGATGTAATTGTAAATTATGACTTCATGATTATTTATTTTGCATGAAATTTTCCTAAGTTATCCGTTTCTACTTAATGTCTCAAAACTAAGTTAAGCAAGTAATGAAAAATGTTTTGGTAAACTACCTGCAATCACTAGTAGGTAATGGTCGGCTTACCTGACAGCAGTGTTGGGCACCATCGCGACCTGTGATAGGATTTGGGTCGTGACAACATGGTATCAGAGCTCTAGGTTCACGTAGGTCTCACAAGTTACAGGCAAACCCAATAGAGTCTTGTGGATTGGTACGGAGACGTCTGCATTTATCTTCGGGAGACTATAGGGTGTTAGGAAATCTCTCTTTATTCATCTTCTATCGTGCATTTGATGGTATACTAAAAATCTCACTCTTCTATTCTCTCACAGATGGTGAGAACGCGAGCAGTTGAATGTTCCGGACTCGGGAGGGGATGCTACCTCCGTCATGCGAGTTCATGGCAGAGGCCGGGGGAGGGCACCGACCCAAGGTAGGGGAGGAGGGCATCCTAGGACTGTACTAGTCGCACCCTCAGCAGATCCAGTAGAGGACCCCATCACTAAGGAGCAGGGCGAGGTGCCCGCAGCAGATCCTGCACTGTTGGATTTTACGACGGTGCCAGGATTTCAGGAGGTCATGGGCCGTATGATGCGGTTCATGGACACCATGACTCATGCTGGTTTATTTCCATCAGATCCGGCCACATCTCAGGCGGGACGGGGAGCACAGACCCCTACTGCAAAGGCCGCTGGACATGCAGCTGCAGTATATCAGACCCTGGGTACACTACCCATGGGCAGGGTTCAGCAAGTAGCAGCGGCGGCACCTGAGCCCAGACCAGCTGCGGACGACAATCCGCAGAAGTTATTAGACAGATGGACCAGATTGCACCCTCCTGTCTACGGAGGTGAGTGTCATGAGGACGCACAAGACTTTATTGATAGGTGCAGGGATAGACTGCACAACATGAGGATACTGGAGTCTCATGGATTCGACTTCACTACTTTTCAGCTACACGATAGGGCCCGTAGATGGTGGCAGTCCTATATTCTTGGCAGACCGGTAGATTCCCCTCCCATCACTTGGGAGCAGTTCACTCAGTTATTCCTGGACAGGTATATTACACCCTCTGATAGGGAAGAGCTGTGGTATCAGTTTGACCAGCTGGAGTAGGGTCAGATGTCAGTGACCGACTACGAGGCTAGGTTTTCCGATCTGTCTCCTCACGCACTCATGATACTTCCTACTGGCGCAAAGAGAGTGCTGAGATTTGAGCTGAGTTACATCCAGATATTAGGGCCAACATGGCCCGAGAGGTGGAGATGGGGACTCCTTATCAGCTTGTGGTACAGATTGCTCGTCGGATCGAGGGCTATCGGTCGAGGAGCAGAGAGCAGGGTCAGCAGGATAAGAGGGACATATTTTCCGGGGATTTCAAAGGTACTCCAGCTAGGGGCAGAGGTCAGTTTGGTAAGGGCCAGCTCAGTAGGCCCCCGTATTCAGCACCACCACCACCTCCGCGAGGTGTCCCAGCGAGGCCTTATTTCAGCGCCATGCCGGAGAGTTCTTACCGCCCGCCAGCTATTCAGGGTTCCTCCGGCGGGTACTCTGGTCATCAGGGGTCTACCAGTCCTTATTTTAGTACCATGCCAGAGAGTTCCTATCGTCCTCCCGCTATTCAGGGTTCTTTTTCAGGGCAGCAGGCCATGGTGCCGGGAGGTTGTAACGAGTGTGGGGATCCAGGTCACCTCAAGAGGCATTGTCCCGGGCTTCGGGGCAAGGCAGTGCAGCAGGGTCACCAGCCTATGAGGCCAGCACCAGCGGTTCGGCCACCTAGAGGTGGAGGGCAAGCTGGTAGGGGTCGTCCAAGAGGTGGAGGCCAGGCAGGGGGAGCCCAGTCAGCTCCTGTTTATTCCGATGGAGGTCAGTCATTCGGCGCTCCAGCCAGATTCTATGCTTTTCCGTCCAAATCAGCTGTAGTGGCCTCAGATGCCATGATCACAGGTATTATTTCAGTATGCGGTAGAGATGCATCAGTATTATTCGATCCAGTGTCCACTTATTCATATGTATCAGCCTTATTTGATCATTCCCTGGATATTCCTCGTGAGTCCTTGGGTACTCCTATTTATGTGTCCACTCCTGTGGGCGATTCTGTGGTTGTGGATCGGATTTATCGGTCCTGTGTGGTTACATTATGTGGGTTCGAGACTAGAACGGACCTCATGTTGCTTGATATGGTTGATTTTAAGGTTATCCTGGGCATGGATTGGATGTCTCCCTATCATGCCATTCTAGATTGCCATGCCAAGACTGTTACTCTAGCCATGCCTGAGTTGCCGATATTGGAGTGCAGAGGTTCCTAAGTTAGTGCCGCTAGTCGGGTCATTTCTTTCCTGAAGGCTCGACATATGGTCGAGAAGGGTTGTTTGGCTTATCTTGCGTATTCACGGGAAACCACCGCCGAGTATCTGACGATTAATTCAGTGCCAGTAGTCTGAGAGTTTGATGATGTATTCCCTTCAGACCTTCCATGCATGCCACCGGATCGTGACATTGATTTCTGCATTGACTTATCTCCGGGCACCCAGCCCATATCTATTCCCCTTATCGCATGGCTCCGAAGAAATTGAAAGAACAGCTCGAGGAATTATTGGCTAAAGGGTTTATCCAACCGATCGTATCGCCTTGGGGTGTCCCAGTGCTATTTGTAAAGAAGAAGTATGGGACTATCGGATGTGTATTGACTACCGCCAGTTGAACAAGGTCACCATCAAGAAAAAATACCCGTTGTCGCGTATCGATGATTTGTTTGACCAATTGCAGGGTGCGCGGGTGTTTTATAAGATTCTTGAGATCGGGGTACCATCAGCTGAAGATTCGGGACTCGGACGTTCCGCAGGCTGCCTTTCATACGAGATATGGTCACTATGAGTTCCTGGTGATGTCCTTTAGCTTGACTAGTGCCCCAGCAGCATTTATGGACTTGATGAACAGGGTTTTCAGCCTTATATTTATTCTTTTGTCATCGTCTTCATTGATGACATTTTGATTTACTCACGTGCCTGGGGGACCGCGAGCAGCATTTGAGGGTGGTGCCCCAGACTTTTCGGGAACAGAAGTTGTATGCTATGTTCTCCAAGTGTGAGTTTTGGTTGGATTTTGTGTCATTCTTGGGGCATGTGGTATCCGGAGAGGGTATCAAGGTTGATCCTAAGAAGATTGAGACAGTTCAGAGTTGGCTATGCCCTACTTCAGCTGCAGAGATCAGAAGTTTCTTGGGTCTAACAGGTTATTATCACCGATTTGTGGAAGGCTTTTCCTCCATCGCAACCCCTGTGACTAGGTTGACCCAGAAGAATGCCCCATTTTGATGGTTCGACGAGTGTGAGGCGAGCTTTCAGAAGCTCAAGACAGCTTATGTGAGGCTAGAATTCATGGTTTAAAATGTTATATGCCCTACATTTTATGTGCGTTAATGATAAAAATACGCTTTTTATGTGCATAATAGAGTCTATTTCATGTGTAGGTGAATTGGATATGGAAACCGAGCTAAATGGATGCAAATACATCGAATATATGCTCAGGAGGCGAGGAGGAGTGCACCGGGCTATAGCCAGGCGCCAGAGCCCAAACACCTGACCCTGCCTGGCGAAACGCCAGGCATTAGAGTCCAAACGCCAGCCTTAGCCTGGCGTTAGCCAGGCGTTAGAGTCCAAGCGTTAGGCCCCTGTTTCAGTCAATTCCGAGTTTTGACGAGTTTAAGTGTTTCCCGGTTGGAATAGAAGTCTCCTACACGTTTAGGGTTTTTCTTAAACATATAAATAGACCCCTAAAAAACAACATAACGAGAATTGGAAGGCAGACGAAGGATTTGAAGAGAGAAAACCATTGAAGTTAAAAAACATTGATTTTTACATCTTTTATTCATTACTTTGTAGTTCAATTATGCAATTTCTTTTGGGTTTGATTCTTATGAACATGAGTAGCTAACTTCTTTAATCTAGGGTTTTGGTAGAACCCGTTGGGGATGAAGTTTTTGTGATATTAATATATTTTGGTTGATTACTCTCTATTTGTTCAACTACGTTCTTGTTGTAGTTGATTGAAAGGGCCCTCAATTAGTTGTTCC
>ML342599.1:0-25175 GCA_005239505.1 Nicotiana paniculata
TTAGTAATGGCATTGTATCTGAAGTAGAAAAAGAGTTACAACTCTTTAATGGTGTTAATCCAGAACTGTGGACCTTGTTCGCCGAGGGTTCTTCAAATATAAAAGGCGCTGGCTTAGGCATAGTCTTGATATCACCCACGGGTGAAAAGACACGGCAAGCTATAAAGTGTTATCATATCACTAACAATGAAGCAGAGTACGAAGCTGTTATTGCAGGGCTTGAACTTGCACGGGAGCTCTCAATCGAGCAAATTATGATCAACTGTGATTCCCAACTGGTAGTAAATCAGATAAAAGGGACTTACATTGCTCGAGAGACTAGAATGCAACAGTATCTTGAAGAGCACGGGAGCTCGTGAGACATTTCAAAACATGGAAGGTAGTGCAAATACCTATAGAAGAAAATGCAGAGGCAGATGCATTAGCTAACCTCGCAGTAGTCATGGAAGTAACGAACAAAGACAATACAATTGTCGTTCAACTATTTCATTCAATAATAGACCAGGACATGAATGAGGTAACTTTCAACAGCCTAACCTGGGACTGGAGAAACGAAGTTCTTAGTTTTTTGTAGAATGGCACCGTACCTGAAGACAGGAAAACGGCTCAAGCACTCCGCCGCAAAGCTGCACGGTACTGCCTTATTCGCAACTTACTTTATCGCAAGATGTTCGGGGGACCCCTAGCTAAATTCCTTGGACCTAACCAAACGGAATTTGTGATGAAAGAAATCCATGAAGGACACTGTGGAAATCACTCAGGGGCTAGATCCTTAGTGAAAACACTAATCAAAGCCGGATACTATTGGCCTAAGATGGAAGAAGAAGTCGAGAATTTTGTATCCAAATGTGACAGATGCCAAAGGTTTGCCAATAACATGCATCGACCAGCGGAATTATTACNGAATTCTTCGAAAGTTGGCAAATCAAGCGGATCACCTCAACGCCTTATCACCCCGTGGTTAATGGTCAAGCTGAGTCAACAAATAAGGTCATCATCAATAATCTAAAAAGGCGGCTGGATAAAGCCAAAGGAAATTGGCCTGATGAGTTACCAGTGGTACTATGGGCATACAGAACGACTTCAAAAATAGCCACGGGAGAAACTCCTTTTGCACTTGTTTATGGCTCATAAGCCTTAATACCTGTAAATATTGGCGAACCAAGTATAAGGTTCTCGACAGCTATGGAAGGTGCAAACAACGATGAATTAAGGACCAACCTGGACATGCTTGAACCATAGAGAGAAGCAACATTAATACGGATGGCAGGTCAAAAACAAATCATAGAGCGTTATTACAACTATAAAGCGCATCTCAGGTACTTTAAAATTGGGGACTTCGTCCTCAAAAAAAGTCTTTCAATCAACAAAAGAAGTAGGTGCAGTAAAGCTAAATCCAAACTGGGAAGGACCTTACAAAACCCGAGGGATAGCTGGAAAAGGCGCCTATGAGTTGGAAGCTATGGATGACAGAGTTCTACCAACAAGCTGGAACGCCATCCATCTAAAGAAGTATTACTTCTAAAAAGAAAAGAATACCCCCCCCGTCAAGTATCACACGTTCGATTTTATTTTGAACATTTAAAAATTTTACTAACTTTTTTAGATGATAGGCACAAAGCTAAACCATCACCAGATGATGATATTAGACCTGCAAAGACGCGAGGAAATAACATAATTCACGGTCTAGGGTTACACTTTCTGATGGACGTTTTAAAAGGGATTAAGCAGTCATCGTCTAAAAAACTATATACCTTCGAGTCCAGATTTTTTTTCCTTTTCAGGAAAAGGACCACAAAAAAAGGAATAATCAAGTGCTCGAGATTTCATTCTTCAAAGCTCAAACACTTGGGGGACTATACAGTATGGAAGACTAAGACGAAGCAAAGAAGACTATCAGAAAGTCAAAAGCTCGAGCCTAAAGACCCATCTACCCAATGTGACACGAGCAGAATTGAAAGAAATCAAAAGAGCCATCCAAATACAAAGCCTAATGCAAAAAGAAAAAACCTTCAAACATATTCAGGTCGAAAGGCAAAATGTTTGTCATGAGAAAGAAATGTACATCTTTATACTTATTTAAAACTGTTGTAACAAAAACAGTTAGGGGTAAACGATCATCATCAATATACTCATTCAAAAAACTGTTCTCGAATAAAACAGTTATGGATGAAAGATCTGAACCCTTGTATTTGTTCAAGAAACTGTTATCAAATAAAAACAGTTACGAATAAGAAAACATTTCCATCGTACTTATTAGAAAACTATTTCTAAAACAGTTGCGGGTAAAAACCCCAATCTTTATAAAAACTGTTACTAGTGAAACAGTTATTTCCTTGTATTAATATCGAAAAATCAACCTATGAAAAACAGTTACGAAATACAAGAGTATATTAAATCTGTTAAACAAAAACAGTTGCAAGCGTGAGTTTTAGACAATAACCAAACACATTTAAAATGTCATGGAAGTTCAAACAAAAAACTTTCCTTGGAAACATTCTTAAACATGTGTAAAATTCCTATCACTCTATTGCATTATCATGAAGTTGAGACGTCTTCTTCATGTCAATTATAAAGGGCCCTCTTCCATAAACTATGCCTATTACAAAAAGGCACACATTTAATATGACACCGTGCCTATTATAAAAAAGGTACGAGTAGTCTAAAGCATTCCACATGCAAAACTCGAAGGTAAAACTAAAACCTCGAAAAATAAAGCATGCAAAAGACTTAAAGAGTGAAACAGAAACTCAACAAAAGTCGAACTAACATTTATATATTAAAACGGTTAAAACTAAGTATTAACTTGTACTTAGACGTATAAGATTTTTATATTTACATTGTGGTGCCCCTAAGTTGTCATTTGGGGACTTAAAAGAAATCCAAATTTACCTCCGATGGGACTGAGGGTAACCACCAATTGATACAAAGAAAAATAAAAAAAAGGATAAACCAACTAGATCTTTTTAAGAAGAGGGGTTGAATTCAGTGGCAGAAGGAGCGGGAGCAACTGAGGATGAAGAGACATGTGCGGCTAGAATCTATCCATCAGGTGAATAGAGGTTATGACCTTGTTGAGCCTTCTCCATGGCTTCCTTAGTTTTGACTATTTCAGCACTAAGGTCAAAACCCTCTTGACTCACTTCCATCAATGTGTCGAGGCGAGAATTCATATACGCCCAGCTCACATCGACATCAGCCACCTCTTCCAAATCTTCATAATCTTGTGCCCACACTTGAAGCTCAGCTCTCAGCCCGTCCTTCTCCGGCTCCACAGCTTCATGAGCGGCCCTTAATGGAACAATCGACTCCTCTAAAGCTTAGGCTTTGTCTAAATCCCTTCGAAGATCTTCTTGAGTACGAGTGAGTGATTGCACGAGCTCGCCTGAGTATTCTTCCTTCTGCCCCAGCAAGTTCTTCAAGTCTCTAATCTCCTCTGAAGCATGGGACAACTGCTCCGCGAACTAAGACTCCAGAACACTCTTATCTTTGTCAGCTTGACTGCAGGAAGCCCGCTCTACTGCTAGTTCTGCTTCCATAAGTCTCATCTGCCACTTCAAGGTACTCCTCTCCTCTTCTAAAGCGTACATGTCAATCCTTAGGCTATCATACTGTGCTTTCCAATTATCAACTTCTGCCTGCAACTCTCTTGTCTCTTGGTCTGTGTTTGAAATCCTCTTCATAAGCTCCATGCCTATGAGGTTAATATACAAGAAATAAACCAGTTAGATATGGTAAATTTCATATACGAGAGCGAAAGAGGATAACTTACACCATACCTTCAAAGAAGTATGCACGACCTTATTTTCCCATGTAAGAGCACTGTGGATAGCTAGCTTTGCTTTCTCAGCAGGACCTATTAAAGGCTTGAGCCACACTTCAGGCTCATCCGTTTTATTAAAAAGTTTTCCCTCAGCTGGAACCTCTATACCACCTGCCGTATCTCTCTGCTGGAAGACCATACTTCCTTAACGGAAGGCATGGAAGCAGGTAGAGATGGAACATCAACATGCACGGAAGGTTGAGGAGTTGGAGAAGCCACGGGAAAAGGAGCAGGCACGAAAAGTTGAAGAGTTGAAGAAGTTACAGGCAAAGCAGCGGCAAAAGTTGAGATAGCCAAAGGAATAGACGAACCAGTTTCTCTCAAAGAAGCAGGAAAGAAAGCAGCCAAAGGGACGTCGTCAGCAGCAAGATCAATACCACCATGAATAGGGAATGTGGAACATCATCAAAGACAGGGGGATCAATCACAGACACGGGAGGCAAGGTTGAGGCAGTAGGCTCATCATCTAAAATCATTTGCCTTCTCCGTGGCCTGTGCACTAAAGCACCCTCTTCCTCTTCTGCTATGGAGCGAGGTTCACTAATCTTCCTCTTCGAGGAAGATGAACCAACAATGATTTCCTGGGCTTGAGCCAAGGACATTTTCGGGATAGAAAGTAGACACCCCTCGAACAGAGAATCCTATTAAAAAGAGAAAAAAGTTAAACGACAAAAGAAAAAAGACTCGAGTAACGAAAGAAGCAAGAACAAAAACTTCACTTACCGTGGGTCTTTACTTGCCAACCACACCTCCCAGCGAGGTACTTCCAAGATCTTTCTTCTGAAGGGGCAACAAATAACAGTTTTTCTACCCAATCACGAATACCGGAGACATTCTCAACAGAATTCATGATTGCTGAAAGAAGAAAAATAAATAGACACGGTGTTAAATAAAACATCTCAAGTCAAAACAAGAAAAAGTAAATGTGAGCTAAAGCATACTCACGTGCGCGATTCCACTTCTCAGGGAAGGGAAGATTTTCTTCACCCACTAAACCAGCAGTGGGTACAGCAACATACCGGAGGTACCAACCCCTATCCTTATCGTCTCCAGGGGTTACCAACACTCTTTTGCTTCTAGCAGTCAGAGTAAAAACCCCTTCACGAAATAAGGTAGGAGAGTAGAGGTGAATAAGATGGTTGAAGGTAAAAGGAACCGAGGCTAAAGAAGCCAAACTCCTAAGACATGCGACAACTCGCCACACAAGCGGGCCAACTTGTCCTAAGCAGATATTGAAAAAACGGCAAAACTCGATTATAACTGGGTCAATGGGGGGTATAAACCCTAAAGTGAAAGGATACGTATAAATAAAAGAATATCCCATCTTGTAAGACGTTATTCTTTGATTACTATTCGGAATATAGACAGGAAAGTCAGATTTCCAGAAGCACTCCCTTCGAACAAGGGAAATCTGACCCTCAGTTATAAGGGTTGGATATCTTTCTACACTATCAAGAGAAGAAGATTGATCTACAAGAACTTGACTATCCCTAGCAAAAACAAACTCAGCAGGGACAATTTCATCGACTCCAGGTTCACGAAGGCGTTCGCCTCTACCCCTAGACAAAGATCGAGAAACCCTAAATCTCGGGGAAACTGGAGATCTAGTGGAAGGAGGAGGTACTATCTGAGAAGAAGAATATCCCCTCGAAGGAGTGGATCCTAGACTTCTAAGTCTACCAACCCTCCGACTCCTAGTCGGAGCAGAAGATGGCGCTAAGCTTTCAATGTCTATTACTCTTTGAGGTTGGTTTGAAGAAGACATGTTTACAAAGGCAAAGAAGAAAGTTCTTTACAAAAGACAAAGTTAGAAAAGTGTTTCGTGGAAGCAAAGAAAAGAAAACATGTATTTATACTTGAAGACAACCGTCAAACATGATGAAAAAGGAAAATAATGATGAAAAGTCATAATTGAAGATGTCACTTCGAGACTGGCACAGTCGCAAAAAGACCTAAAAGATGCTGAATAAATGCAGAAAAAATCCAAAAAGGACACATGGTATGAGCATTAAATGGAAGTGACAAACGATGCCTATGGTGCAGAGAAGGATACAATGATTCAAGGAAAAGCGGAGGAAAAATATTCCCGCCATAAATGAATATCCACTTACCAAATATTAATCGTTAAATATATGGTAAGTGGGGGGACTATCTCTATTGGTAAAAAAGAGTTTCACACGTAAAACATCTTTTGACAACTCAGCCAGTCACGTGGACACAGGAAAACACGACAGCTGGACGTAACTCTTTGAAGAGGTACGGTACAAAGAGGCGCGATTCAGTAAACCCACGAACTTATCAGCCACGGGAAATTCAACTTGATCAAAATGGGAGAGAGGCACGGTCAGAATGAATCTAGACAAAGCTACGGGCAGATTCGAGGACCCGGAATTGATTACTCGAACGTTATGTAATTGAACCCCTATTACCGTTATCCTTTGTAACGCCTCATTAATGTCATAATTAGTCATTAATGAGTAACCATAGCAGGAGTCGTACGTTACAAGAATCTTCTATATAAGGGAGGGGAATACAACTTGTAAAGGCATCTGATTCTCGAATACAATTAACTTCGATCTTTTATTTCTGTAATATTGTCTATTATTCATTTTTCCATTATCTTGATTATTAATAACCCGTATTCATCTTAAAAATGAGCTTTAGTCAAAGGGTCTAATTCTTTAGTTAAACAATGACATTGAAGGTTTTGTATTTGACATGTTCATAAAGAGAACAACCATGAGAAAAAAAATCTGATGAAAAGATTTAAAATTGTGGCATAAAACTAATTTTATAATCATATACAAAAAGAAATTAATCTTTTCTATCTCAACTAGAAAAAAATAATTTTATTTTTTCATTATTCTTTTTTTTACCGTGGGGAAGCGCGGATATATTCACCAGTTCAAAGCTAATCAGGGCAATTGGTAAATAAGTATAATTTAAGTGGATTGGCAAAGTAAAAATTCAAGTGCCTAGACTTCGGGTCTACGTGTTTCTGCCTTAATCTTTATATGGGTTGATACTTTTAGCCTTGTCTTTGATAAACAAAATATATACCGTGACATGTCTTGAAGTAGGGGGGGGGGCATTTGTAGGCAATGAAAATTTTATTAGATTTAAATCCATAATAAATATGGATTTAATCTAAATTTTAAATATGTTTCGATCCAAAATAAATATTATGAGCTAATATAATTGGATTTATTATATAAGTCAAATACATATGGACTAAATAAATAAGTCCAAATTTATTGGGCTAAAGTGATAATCCCACTTCATTAAGCCCAAGATGTTATCTTCCTAGAGGCCCAGTTTGGTGCCACATGTCAAATGACGTGGCGCGCCGAGTCAAACGGAAGAGCCAATAGGATTGTGCCACGTGGAAAAATAATAAGGCATGCCAAGTCAAATTAAAGGGCCAATGAAATCGCGCCACATTTGCAAGTGACATGTTCTAGCCAATCAAATGCGGCCTTGTCACACTTCAATTTGATTGGTCGGAAAGAGCTTGTTATTATCATAATTATTCCCTCCCACAACTATAAATAGAGGTCTTCATAACTCAGAAAAGACACCATAAGTTATAACAAGAAGCAAGAGAGAGCTCGTGGATCAAAAGCCGTAAATTTCTCTACAAGTTTCAAGCTTCAAGCAATCAAGTTCAAGTTCAAGCTCAAGAACGAAGAAAAAATCAATGTCAAATTCAAGCAATCAAGCTCAAGAACAAGATCATCGTTCGTGGAAACAAATATAGATTCAAGATCAAACTCAAAGGCCCTTCAATTTATTTACTATTGCAATGTAACGACCCGACTGGTCGCTTTGAGAATTTAAGCGTTGTTCAGTGGAGTAAGGTCTTGAACAGCTTCACATTGTGTACACCGACTTGTGTGCATGGTTTAATTCAGTTACCAGATGATTCAGAGTCAAATTGGAAGAAGGATTTTAGTTTCGGAAGCTTAAGCGGTGGAATTTGACCGAAATTTTGACTTTTTGTGTAAACGGATCCAAAATAAGTTTTGAATAATGTCAACAACTTTGTATGGTGATTTTGTGATTAGGCGTGCGTCCGGATTTGACCCTGGAGGTCCGTGGAGTAATTTGAGGCAATTCGGCGAAAGTTGGAAAATTTGAAGTTTGGAAAATGCAGTAGTTTGACCACAGTTGACTTTTTGGGATATCGGGGTCGGAATGCGATTCTAAGAGTTGGGGCAGCCTCCGTTATGTGAATTGGGACTTGTCTGCAAAATTTGGTGTCATGCCGGGTTGAATTGATAGGTTTCGGCACGAGTTTAGAAGTTTGAAGATTTGGAAGTTCCTAAGTTCGATTATTGGTGCGATCCGTAGTTTCGTCGTGTCTTGATGTGATTTGAGACCTAGAGCGAGTTCGTGTTAGGTTATATGGCTTGTTTGTGTGTTTAGACGGGGTTCCTGGGGCCTCGGGTGTGTTCCGGGAGGGCTACGGGTCAATTCCTCCTATTTTTGAACTGCTGTTTTTCTGCTTCTGGTGTTCTCCTTCGCAATCGCGAACACCCTTTCGCGTTCGCGATGTGTTCTTTCCGACTACCTCGAATTATTTCTTTGCATTCGCGAAACCCTGCATTTTTATTCTTCGCGTTCGCATCCCCTCCCCCGTGTTCGCATAGTAGAAATTAGGGGCTGGGGGCTGTTAGTTATTTCTTCTCCGCGTTCGCATCAAGTACCACACATTCACATAGGGTAATGCCTTTTGTTCAACGCGTTCGTGCGTCTCCTCACGCGATCTCATAACACTGCCTACCCCCTTATACACGATTGCATAACACAGACTACTCCCTTCTCTCGCGATCGCGATGCACAAATGCTTGGGCAGACATAATATATTCCAAAATCGAGGCTTAGACCATTTTATCCATATCTTGACTTGTGGAGCTCGGTTTTGAGCGATTCTTTAAGGATTTTTCACACAAATCGATTAGGTAAGGGTTCCTAGAATCTAACATATTCCATGATTTAGTCTTTGTTTTTATCATTTAAATTGTGTTTTTGGTTGGGGAAAGTGTTGATTTTTGAAGAAAATTTCTAAAATGAAAAACCATGATTTTGAGGGACAAAATGGTATCAGAAATTGGAGTTTTTGTATGTTTGAACTCATATTGGAATGGGTATTCAGATTTTGTAAAATTTTCTGGGTTCCGAGTAGGGGGCCCGGGGGTCGAATTTTGGACCGATTTTTAGAATTTGTAAAAGATTGAAGCTTTATTTTTTGGAATAGTTCCTTATAAGTTTTATGTGTGTTTTGAAGTTGTTCTAGTTGGTTTTGAGCCGTCCGGAGGCCTTTTCGCCGAGAAGTCCATTTTAGAGTACCGGGTTGTCGTCCTTGAGGTAAGTATCTTGCCTAACCTTATGTGGGGGAATTACCCCTTAGGATTTGATTCTTCTATGTTGATTATAGTTCGTGTACGCGAGGTGACGAGTGTGCGCTCAGAATTATTTGTAGAAGGTTGACCTTTTAGGGCTCTTAGGTCCTTATATTCACCTTGTATGAAGTTGTTCTTGATACGCTTGAGTTCTTATTTGCTAGTTTCCCCTCTATATGCTTTGATTAGAGCTAATTGCTTTAGGATCCACCCTTACTGCCTACTTGACTCTGATTTGACTTAACCAAAGGTTTTATCACTCTATCATCATGCTATATTTTCATAAACTGCCTATAATTAATTAAATTGTTGAATATACTTCATAATTGCTCAACCTCATGAGGGGGTTTAGATAATTTATATCTTAGGCGACTTGTCCTTACTTGAAATTATTTGACTTGTGTTGTCTTCTTATTGTTGACTTGAATTTGTGGATTTGTTGCTTGTCTTATTTTTCCCTGGTCAAGATGTTATCTTTACACTTAGTATTCTTTATCATGATTATTTCTTGCGAATGATGTTCTACTGTTTCTTTGTGAATTGAAGTTCTTGTATTGATTTATTCGCCGTACCTTGTGTCATTGTCATGGTTGCTTTGTATTTGATGTGGTGATGTACGAGTTTTCTGCAGTGCTATAATTATTGTCTTTGTTTGTTGCACTGCATATTTAAATTGGGGACTACGGACGTATTCCGGGAGATCCCCCCTGTACTGCATATTTAAATTAGGGACTACGGACGTATTCCGGGAGATCCCCTGTACTGCATATTTACTTTGGGACTACGCACGTATTCCGGGAGATCCCTTGTACTGCATATTTACTTTGGGACTACAGACGTATTCCGGGAGATCACCCGGAACTGCATATTTACTTTAGGACTACGGACGTATTCCGGGAGATCCCCCAGCACTGCATATTATTTTAGGACTACAGACGTATTGCGGCAGATCCTTTGTATTGTCTGATAAATTCAGAACTACGGGACGGGATCCTGGTAGATTTTATCAAAGGAGTTATATTTGAAAGACAATTATTTGGAAAGTCCAATTTGGAAAAAAGTTTATCTTGAATAAAACTATGTTTGAAAGATATTCCTTTGGAAAAGAATATTTGAAAAATGTTTATGTTGAATAAAACTATGTTGAAGGACATTACTTTGGAAAAGTATATTTGAAAAATATTTATGTTGAAGAAAACTATGTTTGAAGGACACTTTCTTTGGAAAAGTATATTTTAAAAGCTTTATATTGAAGGAAACTATGTCTGAGAGATATTTCTTGGGAATATATTTCAAAAGAATTTCCCTTAGAAAGGATATTACCTTAAAGCTTTCAATATAAAAACTTGCGGGTGAAAGCTTACACTCGAAGATTTTGACCATTTTAATAGGATTTATGGTTAAGCCCTGGTGTGGAGACTAATGTAGTGATGAGTTACTACTTGCCCTTATTGTGTTGTGATTTCCGAACTTGCGATGTGCTCCCGTCCATCCTTCTGTGTATTATTATGATGTTCCGTCATTATTTTCTGTGTTCCCTTCCGCATTGTAGTTGTTATGTTGTTAACTATATTGTGTATTCATTAGATACATGCCATGTCCTGTCATTCCTATATTTATGCAGGTTCAGTTATTAGACCAGTGGGTGTCTTGACTATTCCTCATCACTACTTCATTGAGGTTAGTCTTGATACTTACCAGGCACCGCTATGGTGTGCTCATTCTACACTTCTGCACAATTTTGTGCAGATCCAGGTATTGATCATTAGTAGCTGTGCGGATTCTTGCTGAGGAGACTCAAGGTAAACTTGTCGTCGCGTTCGCAGACTTCGGAGTCACCTTCCTATTCTGTATTTATATTGTTTTTACTTACTTCCAAACAATTATATTTAGAAGTTGTAGCAAACTTTATAGAGCTTATGACTTGTACTACCGGGTTTTGGGAATATGTATTGTATAAAGAATTCTTCATTTCATAAAAATAATAGATTTTTAGTTATTATTGTTGCTATTCCATGAATATTAGGCTTACCTAGTCCTTAAGACTGGGTGCCATCACGATACCCAACAGAGGAAAATTTGGGTCGTGACATGGAAAGAAGAATCAGAGTATTCATAAAGATTGTAACACTCAAATATTTGAAATAAAATACTCTGATTGTTGCAATATTTTTCGGTCTTGATTTTATTTTCTCGACGCAAATTTATTGTTTACAAATTCTGGCACGCCCAGTGGGACAATCTTTACCTCTCATCTCAACTTTTCAATCACCAAAGTTCAAGAACAACAAAATGACTTCCAAGAAAATCAACTCCAGTTCAACTTCCGTAAAGGCTGTTAATTCCAGGTTCTATGCTGATGTGGAAAGCATCCTCGATGTTACCTTTGGAAGGTTTGGACAAGTTACGAGGAGCAAAGCAAGATCCTTAGGAAAATAAGCACCCCAAGTGCCGTCCGCATCAACCCCTGTTTTCAGATCTTCATCCTCAAAAGGAGCAAGATCTTCCACAAACGCACCCGAAGAAGGAAGCGATGTTTCTGAAAAGATCAAGAAAACTCTTGTTCTGCTTGACCTCTCCGGATCCAAGCACTCTGTTATGAAGGAAAATGATGATGCTTCGAGTGATGAATCCCCCCCACTTACACCACGTAGCGTGAGTCAATCGAGGATAAATCTGTGTGACATTCCATGCTACTCTTCATCGTCCACGACAATCATGCAAGCCATGGTGACAAACACTTCATATGTGCAGGAGCAGTTGACAAACTTGATGGAAGCAATCGCTGGCTTGACCAAGTGCATGCAAAATCAAGATGCTAGAATTGACAAGCTAACAGATAGAGTGGGAATCTTGATGGAAGAAGAATCCACCAATGCACCTGGCAAGCTCCCAGAGGTTCTAGAGAGTAATTCTCCCCCAAGACAAGTTGAATCCAATAAGGCTATCCTTGTCTCATTTGAAGAGATGATTCCAATCGATCAACTGAAGGAGTTCATTGAAGGAACTATTAAAGCAAGTATGAAATTTCTACCAAGTCTTCCCTTACATACACAAATCCGTATACTGCAAGGATCGATATGTTGAAGATGCCTACTGGCTATCAACCTCCAAAGTTTCAACAGTTTGATGGTAAAGGCAATCCAAAGCAACATGTGGCGCACTTTGTTGAGACATGCAACAATGCTAGGACTTATGGATATTACCTCGTCAAATAGCTT
The DNA here is from genome assembly GCA_005239505.1 of Nicotiana paniculata. NCBI lineage: Eukaryota > Viridiplantae > Streptophyta > Magnoliopsida > Solanales > Solanaceae > Nicotiana > Nicotiana paniculata. The sequence continues at coordinate 12,447 of ML342599.1, forward strand.
GTCCGCTCGCTAAAAGGAAATGCTTTTGATTAGACCTCGAGGTGGGATCTATTGATAGCTGGGATCAACTAGAGCAAGAGTTCCTCAATCGCTTTTATAGCACAAGGCGCACTGTGAGCATGGTGGAACTCACAAATACTCATCAACAGAAGGGTGAACCAGTTATCGACTTTATCAATAGTTGGAGGAATGCAAGCCTCAACTATAAAGATAGGCTTATTGAAGCTTTTGGCATAGAGATGTGCATCCAAGATATGCATTGGCTATTGCGCTACATCTTTCAAGGTATCAAGCCTAGAATATTTGAAGAACTTGCAACCCGTGCCCATGACATGGAATTGAGCGTAGCCTCCGCTGGAAATGTAAGGCCGCCATCTATGAACCTCGCAAATGGAACGACAAGCAAGAATTCAGAAATGGAGCAAGTTTGTACCAGGATATGAAAATAAAGAAGCTATGAATGTCAACTGTCACGACCCAAACCGATGGGTCACGACGGGCACCCGGTACCTTACCCAACTGAGTACCAACGTAACGTATCTTTCTTATTACATCATTACATACACATGATATACGGGCCTAATAGGCCAACATAATCCTTTATAAAATCAAAACACAGGCCGGCCAGGCCGTATAATCCTTTATATACACGACATATGTCTACAAGCCTCTAAGAGTACATAAATATCATAAAGGTCAGGACAGAGTCCCCCTTTACCAAACAATACGTGTCTAAATCATACTAACCAAATGAGCAAATCCGAAGTAAATGGAGCGCACCAACATCTTTCACTGAGCTGATAGCCTACTTGGAGGGCTCTCGACCTGTCTATCAGGACCTGCGGGCATGAAACACAGCGTCCCCAGGCAAAAGGGACGTCAGTACGAATAATGTACTGAGTATGTAAGCACATAAATAAATACATAAGAGACATAGACGAAATATAGAGTAATTGAATCAACCTGTATGTCTGGATAACTCTGTAAATCATAAATCACTTTTAGCATCATGCATATGCGTATGAATGTCATGTCGTGCATAGGTATATGTTTCATAACATCATCAGCCTCTGAAGGCATCCCATCATATCATATCGGCCACTGTGGGCAAAATCATCATCGTATACCAGCTGATCAGGTGGTGGTGCGTACATAACGCCATAACCTTTCACATATCCCATATACATATATATATATATACATACATATATACACTTATATAACGCCGTTTGAATCATATTTTAGCCACTGTGGGCAACATCATCATCATATATTAGCTGATCAGGTGGTGGTGCGTATATAACGCCGTAACCTTTTCCCATATCCCATATACATATATTTACATATATACACGTATATAACGCCATCCGGTCATGGGTCAATGCACATGTATGAAATGCATGAAAAGTACGTAATAATCTCAATATTCCTTCCGGATAAACTCTTCCAACTGCGTATTATTCTGAGACCCATGAATAGAAAATAATAATAATTCTCATGGGGAATCAAGAATATAGATACCCCTACTATTTCTATGAATAGAGTTATTTATAAAAACAGTGTATTTGCTCGTTTTTTCAGTATAATTTGGACCCTGCCAAAAGAAAGAAGGGATAGCCTTAACATACCTGGAGTAGAAAAAATTCTGTTTAATATTCTTGTAGAAGATTGAACCGTACCCATTTAGAACCGCAAAATTTTACGTTGCTACAATTCTAACAATTCTCGTTGGAATTGTGTTGTTGCAAGAATTCGCTGGAGCCTTTGTGAATTGAAATTAGCTTCTGTTTTTGAAACACTTTGAACTAGAAAGAATGATATCTGATTCTTACTTATTACTAAGAACCTTTTTTTTATTTTTGTTCCAAATGAAATGAAAACCAAGACTTCTAACATTTTTGATTGTTGGTCCAAATGAAAATGAAAACCAAGACTTCTAATAAGTCTTAGATGTTAAAGTCTTATTTCCTTAGATAGCCACCTAGCTCATATGACTACTTAGTCATATGTATTCATAGTGGATTGCTGCCACGTTTTGGGTGATGGGTTTAGTCTTATCTAATAATTTATTAATTAATTAGGTAATGTCCCGTTACCCGATAATTAACTAATTATTCGTATAATTAAGAATTATCTCAAATTACTTAAAAAATGCTAGTCACTTTTAATATACTTTATACATCTTACTATCATGGCCATGTGGTACCTTGTATGGTTCTAGTCCATAATTACCGGATATTTTAGCTCGGCCCGTATTTTATCCCCACATGCCAAATTTGGACGAAAATTCATTTTCTTTGACTTGCTTCCCCTTTCACCTTCATGAATTTACTAATTGCTTGTGAAATAGCATAATCCTTATAATCCCCAAATAATCTTTTACTTGGACTGATGTCAATTACCGTACGACAAATTTAACGTACATTACTGCAGGGTGCAACATCTTCGTAACTTATTACTGTGAAGAGTAACATCACCGTAGTGTAATACTACAGGGTACAACACTGTTATAACTTATTACTACAAGACGTAACATCAACGTAATATATTACTGCAGAGGGTGATATTGTCATAATATAATACTGCGGGATGTAATATTGACGTAATAATGCAGGGTGTAACATCAACACATCACCTGTGAAGTTCGCAACGAAGGTGAACAAGAAGCAGAGTACGAAATCTACTTCGTTTCAAGATAAGCCAAGTGGAAAGTTGACTCTAAAAGAAATGCAAGAGAAAGAGTACCCATTTCTGGATTCTGATGTGCCAACTATTTTTGAAGAACTCCTCGAGTTAAATCCCATTGAGCTTCCAAAGATGAAGCGATCAAATGAAGCTGGGAAAACAAATGACCCAAATTACTGCAAATACTATCGACTTGTGAGCCACCCTCTGGTGCTTTGTCTTCAAGGATAAAGTTATGGACTTGGCTCGCGAAAAGAAGATCGTGCTTAAAGATGAGAAATCAAGCGCGAACCAAGTCTCTATCACATTTGGCTCATTCAATCCGGATGAATTATGTGGGTTTTAAGAAAGTAAAGATGAATAATTACTGGAAAACGATAAAGCTAAAGTCAATCAACCTGAGAATGATGAAGGCTGGACGTTGGTGACTCATCAGAGGCGCCACAAAATGAGCCCACGAAAAGGATCAATTGAACAGCCAACAAGAAAAATAATGGTGAAAAGACCTAAGAGATGGATCCAGTTAATCATGTAAAGAAAGAAAAAGTGGAGGTGCCCCACCTTCAAAAGTCACGACATCCAGTGACCTTGGAGGAGTTTTTACCAAGTTGGTTCTACAAAATGATTTCACATGGGGGTATTGATGCCTCATGTTGCCATACTGACAAAGGGGAAGAAAAGAGTGATGACCTACCGTTGGCGCCATCTTCGAAAAAGCTCATCGATTTCACTCCTAAAGAAGTTAATGCTTGTGAAGAAAAAGTCACATTCACAAATGACGATCTTCTGCTAGGTGACAATCTTCATAACCGCCCACCGTACCTGGTTGGATATATGCGTGATGAAAGGGCAAATAAAATTTTGGTTGATGGAGGATCCTTAGTGAGCATTTTGCATATTCGCACTGTGAAAGAACTTTGTATTCCCATGAACGAACTCTCAGAAAGTCGTGTGATGATCCAAGGATTCAACTAAGGGGGGCAAAGAGCCATAGGCGCGATCAGGCTGGGAATCACCAATGAAGATATGCAATCAAGTGCATGGCTGCATGTGATCGACGCGAAGACTTCATACAATGTCTTGCTTGGAAGGCCTTGGATACATGATAATAAAGTAGTTCCATCTACCTACCATCAATGTTAAAATACTACGAGGGTGAAGTCGAGAAGAAGATAGTTGCTGATGATGAGCCATTCACTGAGGCAGAGTCACACTTCGCTGATGCAAAGTTCTACTTGAAGAACCACATTGTGAAGGAGCTAAAAGTTGATGATGGCATGAAAATCAAGAATGACGAGCCCACAACTAAAAAGCTGAGGTGACTATTGGTAAAGCCAAAGCTGTTACTGAGGAGGTACAGCCCAACGCGAATAAATCTCATGGAGGGGATGTTACGTCTTATGGCAAGAAAGTAAGTCCTGCGCTCCAATATGTCCCCAAAAGGAAGAAAGATGAAGGCGAATCATCTAATCTCCAAACTAACATGCTAAAGGGGTTAACTCTTTCGGTCAAACGAATTGAGGCAGTAAAGTCGTCCTCAATGCTGCTTGCAGGGTTTGTGGCCCAAAATTGTTTGCAGAATGTGGTACTCCCTACAAAGCGAACAAATGAAGGTTTTGACCCTAACTCTTACAGGCTATTTGCAAAAGCTGGATACAACCCTAATGAGCCATCAAAGTTAGGGAAGTTACCATCAGAAGCCGCGACGAGACAACCTCGTGAAGGTTTGGGATACAAGCAATCGTCACCAGTGCGTATCTCCATAAGAAGGGCGAGCAACAATTATATCACTGTAGAAGATGAATATGCCGCTTCTAACAAACCTTCTGTCTTTGATCGACTTGGAAAATCGACTGTGAGGACTTCCGTGTTTGAGAGACTTGGTCCATTAAAGAAGGGGAACAAGTTCCATAGAAATTCTCAAAGCATAAGAACACCCAGTTCGCCCAAAATCCAGAAGATCTCTAGGGATTTCCAAAGTTTGGTTCCTTCTAGAATGAGGCGACAAACAAAACTTGTGGTTTCATGCAAAGAAGTACTGAAGGTAAAGCCATATACTGTGGTCTACACTAAGGAACATGACGAAGATGAAGAAAGTGTGGGTTCTTCGTATCATGTTACTACACAAGGCGAGAATGGTGTTCCATATTCAATGGAGGATAATGCAGAATTGGAGGATGTTTCATCGTCCTTCAACAATGGAGACTCCCAAGAAGATGAAGATGCAGAAGATGCTCCACCTGAGCTGGTGCTGGTGTTGCGATATTTTTCGATTTTAATTTTATTTTCTCGATGCAAATTTATTGTCTACAGTTAGATACAATTTTACCCTACATTTTCCAAAGCAATATTCAAGACTAACTAAAAGTATTTATGTTCTAATAATATTGCGTTTTGAATGACTTTGAGACAACTGAGAGGACCTGGTAAAGTTATTTTCGTGTGACCTATAGGTCACAGGTTCAAGCGGTGGAATCAGTAATTGATCTTTGTATCATGGTAGGCGCCTATGTCACGCCCCAAAGATGTGGCCCTTCTCCGGATCTACGTTAATGTGAGATGCCTCGTACACCGAGCAATGCTCGAGACAACAAAATCAAAGAAGCTCCTTGTTTGAAAATGATTGAAGTTTAACTGTCTGGATATTAGCAGGCAGTAGAATAAAGGGATAAGGGCAAAATATACCCCTCTACTTTAGTATATTGTTCATATCTACCCTCGTTATACTATCGGGTTACAACTCACATCTACTCTTATTGTTAGCCAAACCTTTTTAAAAATACCCTCCACCTAACGGAAAGCTACCAAATTAAAAACATATCTATTTTTTAAAAACCCATTAATAACCGTTAAATCTTTTTTATTTACTGCACTTCTTCCTTACAGATTAGTCATCTCCTTTGTAGTCATTTGTTGAACTTAAGACGTGAATAACCACAAAAAATACAACCAAAAGTGATAACATGACATTCTGACGCCACCATGAACAACTAAGAACCAAAAATATAAATTCTTACTAATCTTACTTCCACCATTATTCTCAGTCTCTCTCTAAATAAATAAAATGTATTAAGACGTCTCAGAAATCTAGATTCCGTATTTTTTATATGATGGGATTAACGGGTTATGGGTTAATGAATTTTTTTAAATGATTATTTTATTATCTGGTGGATTTCGTTAGATAGGGGATATTTTTAAAAGTTTTGTTAATGGTAAGGATAAATATGTCATGATAGCATAATACAGAGCGGATGTGAACAATATACAAAGTAAAGGGTATATTTGGCCCTTGTCCCTAGAAAAATAACCACTACTAGAGATCTGATGTATAGTGGCGACTTGGTCGCTACAAAAGACAAGGGTATAGCACCAATGTTGAACTATGGTTAAATATATCAAACTGTGGTTAAGCTTAGTTTACTTAAGCTTAGGTCGGTTAAGCTATCAAGCTATCCGGCAAACTCGTAGAGTATATAATTAGCTCTTGTATAGATATTGTATAAGAATTCATTTTGATTTATGTTCTAATATAGTTGAAAAAATATCTATCATTAATGATAAAAAAAGATAAAATCCGGTGGGAGTCTCTGACATTCTTTTCTTTTAGTATATGTTTTTAGCAGTTGTTTATTTTAATAGAACATAACTTTTATATTTTTTAGACAATACATTTTTGTTTATTTATTATTTTTTATGGCTAGAATATTACTTGAGATATCGTATAGGTACTGTGCACATCTTATGCATTAAAGATAAATAAACACTATTGTAGAATTTAATCTCCAAATAAAGATCAAAATCATATTCGTCTTAATAGAGTACTTCTTTTATGTTTGGTCTTTTACCCATACGATGAAATATCCATGAGAATAGTATTTGACATGTAAATGATAAGTATACCGAGATTGAATAGTAGAAAATTGAACAAATATTATAACCACCCACATAAATTATTATTTTTTATATCAAAAGGGAAAGAAAGCAACAAAAGAAAACTACCAAAAAATTAAGCGAGGGAATGAAACCCCAACATCTCCCATACAAGAGCATGCCATTCAAAACGAAGCTCTTAACGAACGGCTAAATTGGCTAAATCATCAGCTGAATTAACTTTCTTGCGGACAGAGACGGACTCATGTGTATGAGTGAGGGGTTATCGGATCCCGTAAAATTCGGCCGAAATTTTGTATATATACACGTAATTATTTTAAAAATGGTTAATTTAAAGCAGTTGACATCATGAACAGAAAAAACATTTAGGAGGCACTGGTTAAGCAGAATAATGTGCCCCTTTGCGTAAAAAATTTGAATCCACCTCTACCTGCAGATATAAGCAATAAAGACCACTCAGTCCCTAGTCAAGAGATGACGTATGTAGTTAACAATATCACCATTCCAATGAGGCATAGATCCTCCAAACCGCAACATATGAACCCATGGAAATTTTTTAATCATAAACCAGGTCCATCCAAAAAATTAAAGAAGTAAAAGTTCACACGTAGTAATCAAATTAAAATGCATTTTATTAATAGCAATGAAATAAAAAATTTAATACAGTACTACAAATCTAAAAAATTCAACAGAAGGAGATAGAAAGAAAATTGAAAAAAAAAAAGTAGAACCAAATATAATAAGGGAAGACGAAATCTACTCTCCTCAAATATATGATACGTTTATTGACAACATATATAGTGCAATGGGAGCAAAACTAAATTAGAAAAAGGGAAACACATTTTCAAAGAACTTGTGTGGTTAATTAAGCTTTCCATTATTGGCTCATGCTCCAACTGATTTCAGGGACTCAACTTTTCTTGGCCTGCCAAAGTACAAAAAAATTTTAAAAAAAAATTCAAAGGATTTGGCCTGGTATTTTATACCAAATCAAGTAATTTAATCATAAAAGTTAGTACAAATTAAAGTGATAATGTATATCATTTTTGTTTATATAACCATATAGTATCTGAAACCTATTGGCCAACTAATCCACTTTGCACCAAGTAGAACCCATATTAATATTAATGTGGGAGGAAAAGCTTCCTACCAAGAGTTTTCTCCGTTTCAAGGGTTCGAACCGAAATTGTAAATGGTAAAGGGATTAAGTCCTATACTCCTCGTTTAGCCGTAGTTAAATGATAAAAGTTTATACGAAAGACACATTTTTTATGTAATTATATTGTATTTGAAACCTACTGGCCGATTAATCTAATTTGCACCGAGTAGAGACCATGTAACTTGTAAGGGTCGGGGAAAGCTTCTTACTAGGGGTTACTCCATTTTCAGAGCTCGAAACCGACTTTTTAACGGTGTAGGATCCTATCCATTTCACCGGACCCCTTGATGGTGATGATATATACTTCTCATTTAATCATAGTTAAATGATAAAAGTTTATATGAAAGACACATGTTTTACATTATTTATTGGGCAAAATATAAAATCAAAATTAATTGCATTCGCTAGCCAAAAAGGGCAATCGGGTGCACTAAGCTCCCGTTAAGCACGGGGTTCGGAGAAGGGCTGGACCACAATGGAGTCTTACCCTGCATTTCTGCAAGAGAGCAGCCCGGTACACTAAGCTTCCGCTATGTGTGGTGTTCGGAGAAGGGCTGGACCACAAGGGTCTATTGTAGGCGGTCTTACCCTGCATTTCTACAAGAGGCTTTTTGCACGGTTCGAACCCGTAACCTCCCATTCGCTAGCCAAAAAGTGAACCAAAAATATATATTATATGTATATAATACATATATATACAAAAAATATATATATATTGTCAACTATTATATTTGGGAGCGACTAACCTGGTGTAAGGGTCAAGGTCAAAGGCAGGATTAGGCTCCTGGATTCGGCCAACTTTCCTCAAGACAGACTTGTCAATATACTTATTAGCAGAACCAGCTGTTGCATCTGGAAAATCAACTTCAGCAAGATTTTCTCTCTTCTTTTTGCTGATATAAACTCCTGGACCATGAAATAGCTGCTGTTTCATTGTGAATAAGCACAATGCTATTGCCACTGATAAGGTTCCACCCAATACATACACTGGTGCCAAATCCCCACTCATAGAAAACCTTTAAGAAAAAAAAGAAAGAATAATTACAGTCAGACTTCTCTATAACAACATTCCTATATAACAACACTTTACTATAAAAGTCAAGCTTTTCCGGAACCAATTTTCATGTTATGTTATAATATATGTTCTCTATAACAGCACTTCACTATAATATCCAAAAATATTCGGAACAAACGAGGATGTTATAGAGAGGTTTGACTGTAACCAATATAGCTCTCTATCCAACAGTTTAAACAAAAAATAGTCGGTCGCTCTATAATATATATATTATTTGTAAAATCGTGTATCATTACTATATAATCCATATTTACTGACTAAAAAAAAGTAAACAATGAATCTGGCGTGCTATTTACATATAATCCATGATGATCAAACATTAAGGACTATATTGTCTGTCATTAACATAATGAATGGGGTTTGGAGAACATTTGTCAAAATGACTAATTTTCATTGTGAATTCAGATAGTAGTAATTAAATTTTTGTCTTTATAAAGATGATTTTTCATATTTACGAACAATATAAAAGCACTATCAATTGCACTTCTTATAACTAAATTTTAAACATGTTCTAAAAATACAATAGTTTATAATATTTGATTCTTTATCTAGTAATAGCATCATATAAAATGTGACATAGAAAATACTTTGCCTGAACCAACTATACATTTGCATGCCCCGCTAAATAGTGATTCTTTTTTGTTCTTTTATAGTACAATCATTAAAAAAATGCCATTTTGATCCCTGAATATTTTAGAAAGATATTGTAAAAAAAAATCATGTTTTCTTCCTTACCATTCAAGTTTATTATGGATTCTATAATATTACTATGTCAACATACATGTTGTTACACACGTATGGCCTAAAGAAAAAGCAGTCCAACGTACAAGGTATCACGTGTTCATGCAGGGGACGGGAAAGTGCAGTAGTCCAGGAGTATATGATGTAGACAACTTAAGCTAGCATTAATGGTCGCTTCTATGGCTTGAACCGTGACCTATAAATCACACTAACACAACTTTATCATTGCTCCAAGACTCCTCTTCTAGACACTTATGGCTACAGTGCTCATAAAAACCGAAAAAATCGAACCAAAACTAAAACGACAGAAAAAACTGATACTTTTTGGTTTAGTATGGTTTTGGTTTTGAATTTTAAAAACCGATTAAATTTGGTTTGGTTTTGTTTTTAATAAAAAAGAAACCGAAAAAAATCAAACCACACCGACTATAGAAGTAGCTACTTCAAATTTATATATATATATATATATNCTCAATTTCATGTTAAAATAATCTATTTTTAATTGAGTCCTTAAATTATTCATCACTATTTGATTCGCTTATCATCAATATATCTTGGTAAACGATAGATTTCTCAAAGACAATTGATTTGATAGTGTTACGTTGAAAATGTTATCGTCGGAATGTTTGGTAGTATATGTCTTATATTTAAGAAAAAAATGACAAACTAATCGAAAAAATCGAAAACCCGACATACAACCGAATTAAAAAAAACGACTCAATTGATTTGGTTTATTTCTAATATTTGAAAAACCGACTTATTACTTGATTTGGTTTCTTCTTAGAGAAAAACCGATCCAAACCGAACCATGAACACCCCTACTTATTATGGCAGATTATCAAAAATATTTGCTAGGACATCAAGAATTTCTTTGACAAATCAAATGAAAAAGTTCCATATCCAATATAAATTCCTAAATACTAAGGTTAAATGCAATTGAAAAAAATTAAATTATAGGGTAAGATTAAGAGACAAACTTGGATTTGGGAGGTGTAGAATTAGCATTATGCATAGAACCACCACTAGTAGCAGTAGCAAATTTTGGAGCAGTAGAAGAAGCAAATGAACGGTTTGCCTCCACAGCATTCACCACAGATTTCCAGTACCTCTGCTACAACAACGTAGTCAATAATAAATACAGAAGTTATAGTCAATAATATAATAAAGACATTTTTTTTGGTAGTTGTTGGTAATCAAATTTTGTAAAAGGGTAAAAAAAAAATGCAACAAAAGAAGAAGGAGGAGAATATATAGTAATGGATTTTTTCACTTACCATTCTGAAGGCCATATTCAAAGTGACAGAATCAGGAACAATAGTTTCATAAAAAGCAAAAGTAAGTCAGTTTATTTAAAAGGAAAGAGAGTTGATTAGTTCTAAATATAGAGGAAGGATGAGGATTAGAGATTTAATTTGGGTAGTTATTAAAATTCCTAAAAGAATGGTAAAGAAGACAGGTACGTTTTATATGCTCGATTTGCATGGAAAATGCATGGGATTTACGGAAGGAAGTTATCTTTTTTTTCTTCCTTTAAATTTAATCCGATTTACAAGATTATACGCGTGTCTGATATATTTTACCAATCGAGTCACGTGTATATAATATACTATTTCACCTGTCGTGTAACAGATATGTAATATATTCATAGTTGTTACATATGAGAATCAGTTAAAAAAGAACTAGAAGCGAATAGTGAGAATTAAATTCACAGTTATTGTTAGATAAACTCACATGCGCTGTACCACTAATCTATAAGTCTTAGTTGTAGTTTACTTTTTCTTCTTCATCATCATTTTTTATTATTATTATTATTATTGAGCGCTATAAAATTCACATCTATGGTGCGATAAATTCACAGGAGTACCACTAAACTACAAGTCTAGTGGTAGAATTTTTATTATATATTATATTAAATTTTTTGAGTTAAAAGTTATATTCTACTGATACTAAAAAATATGTACAGTTGATTCCAAGGAGTAGCTTTGACAAACTCAAAACATAGGCCGACAAGGCCATACAAGTATTCGTATACATGATATCTGTCTACAAGCCTCTAAGAGTACATAAGTATCATAAAGGTCAGGACAGACACCCGCTTTACCAAACAATACGTGTCTAAATCATACTACCCAAACGAGCAACTTCGAAGCAAATGGAGCGCACCAACATCTTCCGCTGAGCTGATAGCCTATTTGGAGGGCTCTCGACATGTCTATCAGGACCTGCAGACATGAAACGCAGCGTCCCCAAGCAAAAAGGACGTCAGTACGAATAATGTACCGGGTATGTAAGGCACATAATGTACATAAGAGACATGGAAGAAATATAGAGTACATGACTCAACCTGTAAGTCTGAATAACTTTGTAAATCATAAATCACTTTTAGTGTCATGCATATGCGTATGAATGTCATGTCATGCATGGATATATGTTTCATAACATTATCAGCCTCTGAGGGAATCCCATCATATCATATCGGCCACTGTGGGCCTAATCATCATCGTATACCAGCTGATCAGGTGGTGGTGCGTATATAACGCCATAACCTTTCCCATATCCCATATACACATATATATACATACATATATACGCGTATATAATTCCGTTTGAATATACATACATATATACGCGTATATAACGCCGTTTGAACCATATTTCAGCCACTGTGGGCAACATCATCATCATATACCAGCTGATCAGGTGGTGGTGCGTATATAACGCCGTAACCTTTTCCCATATCCCATATACATATATTTTTACATATATACGCGTATATAACGCCATCTGGTCATGGGTCAATGTGCATATGTAAATGCATATGAAATACGTCAATAAAATCTCTCGGTTCCTCATAAGGCCATTATGCCTCTGATTAATATCATGAAATAAATTTTACCAACATGCGTATTTTCGAGACCCATGAACAGAAGATAATAATAATTCACATGGGGAATCAAGAATATAGACATCCCTAGTATTTTTATGAATAGAGTAATTTATGGAAACCATGAGTTTGCTCGTTTCTTCCGTATTATTTGGACCATGCCAAAAGAAAGAAGGATAACCTTAACATACCTAAAATAGGGAAAATTCTATATAGTATTTCGTTGGAAAACCTTCATTGATTGAGCTTAGAACTCAAAAAAATTGGATTAAGCTTTTTTTTTTTTTTTTTTTT